>WNWK01006793.1:0-101432 GCA_009830355.1 Cherax destructor
AGAGTGCCACACCACCCCCCTTCCCGATACTTCTGTCTACTTGGAACAATTTAAAACCCTGGATGAGTTCTTGATGAGTCTGGACCTGAGGCAGAGTGCATGGGCATGTCATTTATTGCCTTTTCAAAGTCTTGTGGTGTTAGGCTAATATCAGAGATTTTTGGCATGACCAGATTTTGGGTCTCGTTCATTTAGATTGTCGACCCTTAGTCTGGGTAATGGCTCGCTGAACACCGAGTTGTATTGCGACTTTAGTATCTCACTCATTTCTTTGCTGTCATCTGTGTATGTCCCATCTCGTCTAAGCAGAGGCCCAATACTGGATGTTGTTTTTCCCTTAGATTTGGCATAGGAGAAGTATTTTTTTTTTTTAATTTCCTCTATGACTTTTAGTTCTTTCTGAGATTCTTGTCTCCTGTAAGGTTTCTTCAGCTTAAGTTGGATATTTGCTATTTTACTGACCAGTGCCTCCCTTCGTGTTTCAGATATTTTGGTCCCTCTCAGAAGCTCTATGATTCTTTGCCTTCGTCTGTATAGGGAACGTCTCTTTCTAGTTTACATCGTCTCTTTCTTTTTCTTAATGGAATGTGCCTTTACGATAGAGGGAGACTTCTTTGGGACGAAATTGTTAGGGCTTCTAGATATAATAACGTAGTGATAGTAGGGGATTTTAACTTTAGTCAGATTGACTGGACCTCTTTGACCGGTAATCTGAAGTCCAGTGACTTTATGTTTCAGGACTGTTTTCTGAAGCAGTGTGTGACGGAGCCCACCAGAGGTAATAATTTGCTCGACCTAGTCTTGTCAAATAAAGAATCCCTTGTAAATAATCTGGAGATCACTGAAGAGCTTGGCGCAAGTGATCACAAATCCATTACTTTTAATATTACCTGGGAGTACGAGAATAGGGTTAATACGGTAAAAGTTCCTGATTTTCGTTCTGCCGACTATATTGGACTTAGAGAATATCTGTCTAATCTCGACTGGGGTAATCTAGCTAACGATTACGATGGGATCTGCGTTTATGATTTTTTTCTTAATAATGTACAACGTGCACAGAGTATATTTATTCCCCAGAGAGAATTTAGGTCAAATAATAACGATCCCAAATGGTTTAACAGGAGGCTAAAACATCTATTAGGGGAGAAAAGAGGAATTTATAGGCGCATCAAAAGAGATGTTAACCTTATTGGCCAATATGTTCAGTTTAAAAGAAAAGTAAAAAAGGTGATTAGAAAGGCTAAACGTGACTATGAGATTAAGGTTGCTAATGAATCAAAGACTAATCCAAAAGGGTTCTTTCAAGTGTATAGGACGAAGGTGAGGGAAAAGGTAGGACCTCTGAAAATTGGGAATGGACAGCTGACTGATAACGAACTGGAAATGTGTTCTCTATTTAATGACTATTTTTTGTCAGTCTTTACACAAGAAGACGTAAATGAGATTCCAGAAATTAACAATTATTCAGTTCCTGAAGAATTCAAGTTAACTAATATTACTGTCACGAGGGACATGGTTATCAAACAGATAGATAAACTGAAGCAAAATAAGTCCCCGGGACCCGACGAGTTGTTTTCCAGAGTACTTAAAGAATGCAAGGTGGAACTTAGTAAGCCATTAACGAATGTGTTTAATACGTCCATCCTGACAGGTGTTGTTCCAGAGATGTGGAAGATAGCTAATGTAGTTCCTATATTCAAATCAGGGGATAAGTCAATTCCATCAAATTACCGTCCAATAAGCCTCACATCTATAGTAGGCAAATTATTAGTCAATTATAGCTGATATTATTAGAAGTCACCTTGAAGAACATAATTTGATTAATGAATCTCAGCATGGGTTCACGAGAGGTCGTTCCTGCCTAACAAATTTACTGACGTTTTTCAATAAAACATTTGAGGCAGTAGACAATGATAAAGAATATGATATAGTTTACTTGGATTTCAGTAAGGCCTTCGATAGAGTACCTCACAAGAGACTCTTAAGAAAGGTGGCAGCTCATGGTATAGGAGGTAAAGTTCTAGCATGGATAGAGGCATGGCTTACCAATAGAAAGCAGAGAGTTTCCATTAATGGGGTCAAATCTGAATGGGGATTAGTCACTAGTGGCGTTCCACAAGGATCAGTTTTAGGCCCATTGTTGTTCATAATTTACATAAATGACCTTGATGAAGGAATTGCAAGTGACATGAGTAAATTTGCTGATGATACAAAGATAGGCCGTATGATTCATTCTGAGGAGGATACCAGTGAACTCCAGGAGGATTTGGACAAATTAATGTCTTGGTCTGAAAAGTGGCAGATGAAGTTCAATGTGGACAAGTGTAAGGTACTAGTCCTTGGTAATGAAAATATCCCTCGAATTTATAAACTAGGTGAAGTAGAGCTTGATCATACAGAATGTGAAAAAGACTTGGGAGTTATTGTAAGCAAAAATCTAAAGCCAAGACAACAGTGCCTAAGTGTGAGCAATAAGGCTAACAGATTACTAGGATTTATTTCAAGAAGTATAAGCAACAGAAGTCCAAAAGTTATTTTACAGCTCTATACATCACTAGTGAGACCTCATTTGGATTATGCAGCTCAGTTTTGGTTTCCTTACTACAGGATGGATATAGATTCATTGGAGAACATACAAAGAAGAATGACTAAAATGATTTACAGTATAAGAAATCTCCCGTATGAAGATAGACTTAGAGCGTTGAATCTCCACTCTCTGGAGAGACGTAGAATGAGGGAAGATATCATCGAGGTGTACAAGTGGATGATGGGCATAAACAAAGGAGATATTAATAAAATACTGAGGATATCGAACCAAGTAAGAACCAGAAATAACGGATTTAAATTGGATAAATTTAGATTTAGAAAGGATATAGGCAAGTACTGGTTTTCGAACAGAGTTGTAGATGCGTGGAACAATCTTCCGAGTAGGGTGATAGAGGCTAGGACCTTGGGAGGCTTTAAAAAGAGATTGGACAAATATATGAGTGGAAGGGGCTGGGTTTGATTAGTGTCGTGAGTACGGGAGTAAATTCTTAGGTAGTGGTGGTTTTGATAAGGACCTGCCTTGTATGGGCCAGTAGGCCTTCTGCAGTGTTCCTCCATTCTTATGTTCTTAAGCAGACCTCAAGAACCAATCTCTTGTGTGGAACTGTGTCGAAGGCCTTGCAGTCCAAGAAAATGCAATCTACTCAACCCTCTCTCTCTTGTCTTATTTCTCTTACCCTGTCACAAAACTCCAGTAAGTTTGTGACACAGGTTTTCCCTTCCCTGAAACCGTGCTGAATCTGGTCCAGCACCTGGACCAGATTCATGGAATGCCCTATTTATAAAGAAGTGCAAAGTACCACTAGCACGAGCCCTCAGCATTCTTTAAAGAAAGAGCTTAGATCTAGGTGAAATACCGGAGGCCTTAAAGAGTGCAGACATAGCTTCTTTGCATAAGAGAGGTAGCAGAGCACTAGCTAAAAATTATAGACCAGTAGCCCTAACTTCTCACATAAAAATCTTCGAATGAGTGATGAGACGGCAGATTACAAATTTTATGGACCAGCACAACCAACATAATCCGAACCAGCATGGTTTTAGAGCAGGACTATCATACCTGTCACAGCTGCTGAACCATTATGACAGAATTACGGAGGCATTGGAAGACGACCAAAACGCAGATGTGATTTTCACAGATTTTGCAAAGGCGTTTGACTAATGCGATCATGGAGTGATGGCGCACAAAATGAGGGCCATGGACATTACGCGGAAGGTAGGCAGATGGATTTTCGGGTTCCTAACACACAGAACACAAAAAGTAGTAGTAAACAGGGCAAGATCCAGCATCAGCGAGGTAAAAGCTCAGTGCCCCAAGGCAGTGTCCTGGAACCTCTGCTGTTTCTAATCCTCATAGCAGACATACTTCTTTTGATTATAATAATAATAATAATAATAGAAGACATCGATAAAAACACCCGTCACACTTTTGTATCATCATTTGCAGATGACACTAAAATAAGCATGAAAGTCACCACGGTAGAGGACACTGAAAAATTACAGGAAAACATAAGCAGGGTTTTCCAGTGGGCAGTGGAGTACAACATGACGTTCAATAAGTTCCAGCTGCTTAGGTATGGAAAGAATGAAAAACTCAAAAGGAACACTATATACAGAACTCAAGAGGGTCACCAAATAGAACGAAAGGAACACGTAAAAGACCTGGGAATAATTATATCAGCTGACCTTTCTTTTAAAGACCATAACAAGACAAAGATCATGACAGCCAGGAAGATGACGGGGTGGGTATTGAGAACTTTCAAAAAAAGAGAAATAATGCCGATGGTGGCACTTCAAATCGATAGTGCTCCCTCATTTAGAATATTGCTCAGTGCTGACGGCCCCGTTCAAAGCAGGAGAAATATCAGAGCTGGAACAAATACAGAGATCGTTTATGGCTCACATTGAGCCAGTAAAGCACCTAAATTACTAGGAACGCCTTCAAGTCTTGAACATATATTCATTAGAGCGGGGGAGAGAGAGATACATGATAAAATAAATATATATATATATATATATATATATATATATATATATATATATATATATATATGCACACTGCCATAACAACATACTGGAGTGAGAGATATAGGAGGAAGTGCAAATAAACCCAGTGAGGAGCAGGGGTGCGGTGGGGACAATAAGGGAACACTGTATCAACATCCGGGGTCCCGGACTATTCAACATCTTACCAGAAGATATCAGACACACTGCTGGAACAAGTGTAGAAGCCTTCAAGAGGAAACTGGACAAGTATCTTCAGGTGCCAGATCAACCAGGCTGTGATGGATATGTGGGGCAGCGGGCCTCTAGCGGCAACAGCCTTGTTGACCAGGCAAGCACCAGACTAATTATAATCTGATGGATTACATGAGAACTGAAATGTCTATAGGGAACCTCATAGGAATGGTAACTTTAGACTTGCAAAAGGCCTTCAATACTGTCAACCACAATATATTATGTAAGAAACTTCAAGCTATCGGCATAGGTTCCACAGACTGGTTTAAGTCATATCTTAGCAACAGGAAACAAATTGTCAAAATCAACAAAACGGAATCAGAACCACTGCCGATAGCATGTTGAGTTCCCCAAGGTAGTATTCTGGGTCCTTTATTATTCCTGTGTTATGTAAACGACATGCCCATCAGTGTCAAGTGCAAACTCCTACTGTATGCGGATGACAGTGCTCTGTTAGTGTCAGGTAAAGACCCACAAGATATAGCTAATGTATTAACACTGGAACTGGAGTCCTGCAGCAAATGGTTAGTAGACAACAAACTATCGTTACACCTCGGGGAAACAGAAGCCATACTCTTTGGCACGAAATATAAACTGAGAAGGGTAAATAATTTTAATATCCGGTGTAATGGGGAATCCATCACTTCAGTTTCCTCAGTAAAATATCTGGAAATCCCCTTTGACCCATGGATGTCAGGAGAATTGATAGGAAACAGTGTAGTAAAGAAAGCGAATGCCAGACTGAAGTTCCTCTACAGACAAGCACAGTGTCTACCTACCGAGGCTCGCAGGACCCTATGTCTAGCCCTTATACAATGTCATATGGACTACGCTTGCTCTTCATGGTACTCTGGCTTGACAAAAAAACTGAAAGATAAACTGCAAATCACCCAGAACAAAATGGTAAGATTCATCCTGGACCTGGGTCCAAGAGAACATGTAGGCCAGGATGAATTACAACAATTGGATATGCTGAATATTGAAGACAGAGTAAAACAACTTAAATTAAATCAAGTTTATAAAATTGCTCACAAACAGTGTCCAGAATATCTTGCTGCCAATTTTGTCAAGGCTGGGAACCAAAGCAGACATAGTACTAGGGGAAGAGAGCACAACTTTGTAGTTCCCACAGTCAGTGGCCAGGCTTCAAACACCTTTTATTGTACAGCAATAAAGGAATGGAACAGACTGCCTGCACATGTCAAAGCCAGTCATAGCATGAGCCAGTTCAAGAAGAGAACCAAAAGGTACCTAATGAATGTAGCGACAGAAAGGGAGGAGAATGATTTTCTATTTTTTTAGCTAACACACATGTATATGTAAATAACTCTTTTTACCTTATTCCTAGTATACATATATCCTTTATAATATAATAACATATATATCCTACAATGTAAAATATTAAAGTATAAAAAGGACCCCAATGGAAATAAGTCATTCTGTCTGACTTTTTGGGTTATCCTAGGTTCTCTACACATATGCTGCTATGTATGATAATGTATGTAAATGTATTTATGTATACCTGAATAAACTTACGAGCTTGGCCCATGGCCGGGCTCCGAGAGTAGTGAAACTCTCGAAACTCTTCAAAGGTATAAAGGTATATCAAAGGTCGTGTATAATCTTGTGTGTGCGTGTATGTGCGTGTTAACACTGACTCCCATAAGTCTCGTCAGTGAGCGAGAATCCTCAGCCAGTATCATTCATCGTCAATAACGAGAGGTTAAGTAAACTGCCATTTACGTTATGGAATTGATGATGAGGTTTCGAAGACTGAGCTGGAGAGAAAATAGGGCCGGAGAGTTTCAAAGAAAACGGGCAGCAGTGTTGGAGAGAAAATGGGGTGGAAGAGTGGGAAAGAAAACGGGGATGGGCACTTGAAAAGAAAGGGAATAGGAAAGATAATGGAAGAGGGGAATTTTGAAAAAAAAAAGTAACGTTAAACGGAAGTTCAAAAGAAAATGGATGAAAAATCAAAAGAAAACGGAGATGGAAAATTGAAAAAAAGAAAGAGAACTGGTAGGTAAAGTGTGAAAGAAAGCGGGTGAAGGAGGGGAGTAGAGAGTAAAGGCATGACTGTATATATTGAAGGAAGCTGCAGGCTAGGACGTTACAGCAGCCAGTAAAGGTGAAATATTGTACTGAATGACGTGGGAATGTGAGCGTTAATGTACACGGGCGAGGTGGAGAGTGTATCACTGTGTGCGTCACACCTGGTGTAGTGTAGCACTGTGTGCGTCACACCTGGTGTAGTGTAGCACTGTGTACGTCACACCTGGTGTAGTGTAGCACTGTGTACGTCACACCTGGTGTAGTGTAGCACTGTGTACGTCATACCTGGTGTAGTGTAGCACTGTGTACGTCACACCAGGTGTAGTGTAACAGTGTACGTCACACCAGGTGTAGTGTAGCACTGTGTACGTCACACCTGGTGTAGTGTAGCACTGTGTACGTCACACCTGGTGTTGTGTAGCACTGTACGTCACACCTGGTGTGTGTAGCACTGTGACGTCACACCTTGTGTAGTGTAGCACTGTGTACGTCACACCTTGTGTAGTGTAGCACTGTGTACGTCACACCTGGTGTAGTGTAGCACTGTACGTCACACCTGGTGTAGTGTAGCACTGTGTTCGTCACACCTGGTGTAGTGTAGCACTGTGTTCGTCACACCTGGTGTAGTGTAGCACTGTGTTCGTCACACCTGGTGTAGTGTAGCACTGTGTTCGTCACACCTGGTGTAGTGTAGCACTGTGTTCGTCACACCTGGTGTAGTGTAGCATGTGTTCGTCACACCTGGTGTAGTGTAGCACTGTGTTCGTCACACCTGGTGTAGTGTAGCACTGTGTTCGTCACACCTGGTGTAGTGTAGCACTGTGTACGTCACACCTGGTGTAGTGTAGCACTGTGTACGTCACACCTGGTGTAGTGTAGCACTGTGTACGTCACACCTGGTGTAGTGTAGCACTGTGTACGTCACACCTGGTGTAGTGTAGCACTGTGTACGTCACACCTGGTGTAGTGTAGCACTGTGTACGTCACACCTGGTGTAGTGTAGCACTGTGTACGTCACACCTGGTGTAGTGTAGCACTGTGTACGTCACACCTGGTGTAGTGTAGCACTGTGTACGTCACACCTGGTGTAGTGTAGCACTGTGTACGTCACACCTGGTGTAGTGTAGCACTGTGTACGTCACACCTGGTGTAGTGTAGCACTGTGTACGTCACACCTGGTGTAGTGTAGCACTGTTTACGTCACACCTGGTGTAGTGTAGCACTGTTTACGTCACACCTGGTGTAGTGTAGCATTGTGTACGTCACACCTGGTGTAGTGTAGCACTGTGTACGTCACACCTGGTGTAGTGTAGCACTGTGTACGTCACACCTGGTGTAGTGTAGCACTGTGTACGTCACACCTGGTGTAGTGTAGCACTGTGTACGTCACACATGGTGTAGTGTAGCACTGTGTACGTCACACATGGTGTAGTGTAGCACTGTGTACGTCACACATGGTGTAGTGTAGCACTGTGTACATATACGCAATGAAATAGTGACAAAAAGGTGTATTGCGTAGCACCAGCTGGCTATAGCACTGTGTAGCACCAGCTGGCTATAGCACTGTGTAGCACCAGCTGGCTATAGCACTGTGTAGCACCAGCTGGCTATAGCACTGTGTAGCACCAGCTGGCTATAGCACTGTGTAGCACCAGCTGGCTATAGCACTGTCAAGCATAGCTGTGTAGCACCAGCTGGCTATAGCACTGTGTAGCACCAGCTGGCTATAGCACTGTGTAGCACCAGCTGGCTATAGCACTGTGTAGCACCAGCTGGCTATAGCACTGTGTAGCACCAGCTGGTTATAACACTGTAGCACCAGCTTATTATAACGCTGTGTATCACCAGCTGGCTATAGCACTGTGTAGCACCAGCTGGCTATAACACTGTATAACAGCCGCTAGTCATAGCACTGTAAAGCACCAGGTAGTCATAGCACTGTGTAGCACCAGCCAGCCATAACACTGAACAGTACCAGCCAGCCATAACACTGAAGCACCAGCTAGTCATAACACTGTACAGCACCAACTAGTCATAACACTGTACAGCACCAACTAGTCATAACACTGTACAGCACCAACTAGTCATAACACTGTACAGCACCAACTAGTCATAACACTGTACAGCACCAACTAGTCATAACACTGTACAGCACCAGCTAGTCATAACACTAAACACCTCTAGCTAGCCATAACACTGGTAGCTAGGCTCCTCGTGTCAGGGTAAACTCGTATTTGACTGACTGGAATAACGTTGGAAATAGTTATATTGTAATGTCATTATCAGTTATATTTGGTTCTCACTAACTACACGATAATAATAAAATCAGCAATAATAATAATAATAATAATAATAATAATAATAATAATTCACTGGCCAACAACAACAAAAAATCTTTATGGTATTTTGGTGTTGCTGAATTCAAAAATATCAGTAGGTTTTTCAGATTGGCTCTAGTATGTGAGATATTGCATACCTACCCTCACTTAACAGGGAACCCTCACTTAACAGTGAGAATTTGTATATACTGATAGTTTTAATGAAGATTAGAATTTAATTTTTTAAATGATTGAATATTTAACGAAAGTCGTTGTATCAACAACGACCACGTGACAATATTGTAATATTTTGTATTTTTTCCAGATAAACATAAATTCTTCACGAAGAGTCTGCTTAAACAATCCCAGTGCATTTTTCTACATTTGTAGCGAATACTCTTTTCAAAAACAAAGGAAAACATCACAGATTTTGTAAAACAAATGTCGAGATAAAGCATCTGCGACTACGTTAGTACAGTAGTAGCAGATCCTCCATTCAGTGCAGAGGATGTAAAGAATGCTCAGAGAGATCCCATGTTGTCTGGTGTAATTCGATTCCTTCTGCAGGAAGATCGAACCCTCTGTGTGAAACCACCAGCACCCATCATTGACTTCGTCATGAACCAAGAATTACTGTATGGCATAGCTGATATGGGTACTCCTAGCAGAAGAGTATATCAGCTAGTAATTCCGAAGTTTCTAGTGAACTTAGCCGTGGAGATAGTTCACGGTGTGTCAGGTGTCGCACACCCTGGAAGCTCTGGGCGCGTAATTTGCTAAATTACGGGCGATGTGAAAAGATTAATTTGACTAAGATCGGCGGCCATTACGTGAGCAGCAGAGTAGACGTAAATTAAGCCAGCATCTCCACAGTGTGTATGCGGGTTTTGTATGTGAATTTCCGAGGAGTGGATCCGAGTTCCCCGCAAGTTAAACCAAGCCAGGTTAAGCCAGTCTGTTAGAGAGAGCCTAAGCCAGAACCCAGCCTGCCCACGTCCACCTGTCTCTGGGTCTGCAAGAAGTGAGGACATAGGCTGTCGGCTCGCTGGCTAGCCAAGGAACCCCGTGACGTCAGCACAGCAAGGGACCATGACCATAATTGGTACTGTCACTTGTATAATGCTACGCAAGTATTATACTGTTAACAGAAGAAAAAGAAAGAAAATTGGCGCTGGGTCATGCACTCGGTTGCCTGCCTATCACTTTAATGTTATGGTGTTCAATGATACCCTCCCTCAGGGTATTGAACCTAGGCCCCGCCTGGCCGTAGCTGCCTGGGAGTCCCTCTCATTACCGTAGTAAACTTCTCACTTTCAAATTAAAATCCTTCTGTTACTTGTAGAACAATTTGCATGATTTTTGTGGAAATTTTTATTCGTTTTCTAATTACATATTCCTAACATTAACACTCTACTATGAATAAATATTTGTTAAGCTGCAGACGGTGGGTTGTAATCACCGCTAATGAACATAATAAACACTTACATATTTATAAGGCCAGGCAGAAAAAATTACGAATATTATTTTGCTGAAAAACGCACACGTTCTCTCTGTTAATTTTGTTTTTTGGCCAATAAATCTGCAGCTTACATTGTAATAATGATTAGTTGAAAAGAATGGATAAAAGTTTTCCACAATTTGCTGTTTTTCCTGCCCCGTGGAGGCGGTTTATTGGTTAGCAAGCTTAGCATGTAGCGCAGGTATTGTGCACTTAGTATGTGCTTCCGTGGCTACACTCGCCTGATGCACTCAGCATGTTTCTACGGTATTGAATATTCCGGTGTCATGCTTCCAGCATATATGATATGTATTCCACGGCATCACGAAGGTGCATAGCAACTTGACCAGCTGCTTAAACAAGGTGCACGAGTACTACACTGGTGCACGTGTACTACACTGGTGCACGAGTACTACACTGGTGCACGTGTACTACACTGGTGCACGAGTACTACACTGGTGCACGTGTACTACACTGGTGCACGTGTACTACACTGGTACACGAGTACTGCACTGGTGCACGTGTACTACACTGGTGCACGTGTACTACACTGGTGCACGAGTACTGCACTGGTGCACGAGTACTGCACTGGTGCACGTGTACTACACTGGTGCACGTGTACTACACTGGTGCACGAGTACTACACTGGTGCACGTGTACTACACTGGTACACGAGTACTACACTGGTGCACGTGTACTACACTGGTACACGAGTACTACACTGGTGCACGAGTACTACACTGGTGCACGTGTACTACACTGGTCACGAGTATACACTGGTCACGTGTACTACACTGGTGCACAGTACTACACTGGTGCACGTGTACTACACTGGTACACGAGTACTACACTGGTGCACAGTACTACACTGGTGACGAGTACTACACTGGTGCCGTGTACTACACTGGTACACGAGTACTCACTGGTGCACGAGATCCTGCACGGTGACATGTGCACTTACACTGGTGCACGAGTACTACACTGGTGACGAGTACACACTGGTGCACGGTACTACACTGGTGCACGAGTACTACACTGGTGCACGGTACTACACTGGTGCACGAGTACTACACTGGTGACGATGTACTACTGGTGCCGTGTACTACACTGGTGCACGGTACTACACTGGTGACCGAGTACTACACTCGGTGCACGAGTACTACCTGGTACACGAGCTATGCCTACCCACTGGTGCACGAGTACTACACTGGTCACGAGTACCACTGGTCACGAGACTACACTGGTGCACGAGTACTACACTGGTGCACGTACTACACTGTGACGTACTACACTGGTGCACGAGTACTACACTGGTGCAGACTCTGGTGCACGGTACTACACTGGTGGGTACAGTCGAGTACTACACTGGTGCACGAGTACTACACTGGTGCACGGTACTACACTGGGTACACGTACTACACTGGTGCACGAGTACTACACTGGTGCATGACATGTGACTACACTGGTGCACGTGTACTACACTGGTGCCGGTACTACACTGGTACACGAGTACTCACTGGTGCACGAGTACTACACTGGTGCACGAGTACTACACTGGTGCACGTGACTACACTGGTGCACGAGTACTACACTGGTGCCGGTCTAACTGGTGCATGAGACTACACTGGTGCACGTGTACTAACTGGTGACAGTACTCACTGGTGACGAGTACTACACTGGTGCACGAGTACTACACTGGTGCGTGTACTAACTGGTGCACGGTACTACACTGGTGCACGGTACTACATGGTGCACGTGTATACATGTGACACGTTACTACCTGGTGCACGGTACTACACTGGTGCAATGTACTACACTGTGTCCTGGCGTGATGGTGACACTTTCCTGGTGAATGTACGACACTTTCTGGTGTGAATGATGAACACTTTCCTGGGGTGAATGATAGTGACACTTTCCTGGGTGAATGATACGATACACTTTCCTAGGTGAATGATACAACGACTTCCTGGGTGAGATAGTGACTCCTGGTGAAGTAGTACTACTCTGGTGGTAATGTACGACACCTGGTGAATGATACTACACTTTCCGGTACATGATGTGCACTTCCTGGAGTGCACTGTAGTGAACACTCTGGTGCAAGTGTACACTTCTGAGTGTAATGATACAACACTTCCTGGTGAATGTACTACACTTCCTGGTGAATGATACGAACATTTCCTGGGGTGAATGATACGAACACTTTCCTGGGTGAATGATACGAACACTTTCCTGGTGAATGATACGAACACTTTCTGCGGGTGAATGATACGAACACTTCTCCTGGGGTAATGATACGAACACTTTCCTAAGGTGAATGATACGACACTTTCCGGCTAATGGTACGAACTCTGGTGAATGATCACACGAGTACCACTTTCCTAAGGTGAATGATACGACACTTTCCTGGGGGTGAATGATACGAACATTTCCTGGGTGAATGATAGAACACTTTCCTGGTGAATGATACGAACACTTTCCATGGTGAATGATACGACACTTTCCTGGGGTGAATGATACGAACACTTTCCTGGGGTGAATGATACGACACTTCAGGTGAATGATACGAACACTTTCCTGGGGTGAATGATACGAACACTTTCCTAAGGTGAATGATACGAACACTTTCCTGGGGTGAATGATACGAACACTTTCCTGGGGTGAATGATACGAACACTTTCCTGGGGTGAATGATACGAACACTTTCCTGGGGTGAATGATACGAACACTTTCCTGGGTGAATGATACGAACACTTTCCTAAGGTGAATGATACGAATGTCAGTAGTGTACTGAACCGCTATGTAATATACTTGTGTAGTATATCGTAAGTAGTACCAGCTATGTTATATTTATGATCCCTGCTCAGATAGGATCCCTAGCTACTTGTGACGTCACGAGTCCCTCAGGCATTCTCCTCATTCGTTGGCAGGCTTAGGAAGCAACAGGTAGGCTGGGCACCGTTTACCCTCGTAGACTCTGTCAATATACCAGTTACCAACCATCTCCTGTGTTTCACTACGACCGCCAATATCTCCTAAGTACCCACTCGACACGAACACTTTCCTGGGGTGAATGATACGAACACTTTCCTGGGGGTGAATGATACGAACACTTTCCTGGGGGTGAATGATACGAACACTTTCCTGGGGGGTGAATGATACGAACACTTTCCTGGGGGTGAATGATACGAACACTTTCCTGGGGGTGAATGATACGAACACTTTCCTGGGGGTGAATGATACGAACACTTTCCTGGGGGTGAATGATACGAACACTTTCCTGGGGGTGAATGATACGAACACTTTCCTGGGGGTGAATTATACGAACACTTTCCTGGGGGTGAATGATACGAACACTTTCCTGGGGGTGAATGATACGAACACTTTCCTGGGGGTGAATGATACGAACACTTTCCTGGGGGTGAATGATACGAACACTTTCCTGGGGGTGAATGATACGAACACTTTCCTGGGGGTGAATGATACGAACACTTTCCTGGGGGTGAATGATACGAACACTTTCCTGGGGGTGAATGATACGAACACTTTCCTGGGGGTGAATGATACGAACAATTTAACTCTACATAAGGATAGTTAACAACAGAACAGCTGATAGATTATTGTAATCTAACAACTTTTTTTTAATTGTTTAGAGATAAGAGTCTTATTACCCCCAATATTTTGGTTCCCATATCCCTCCCAAGGGGTATGGATACCCCCCGCTTAAGAACCCCTGGTTCATGCGGGGGTTATAAATCACAATTAAGACTACGTCACCTAACGTTTTTAGCGAGTACTCAAGGAACTCCTGGGATAATATCCTGTGATAATATCCTGGGATAATATCCTATGATAATATCCTGGGATAATATCCTGGGATAATATCCTTGAAATGAAGAGGCCGATATTTTCCTCTTAATGCATTTTGGAGAATAACTTCTTTTCCTCTGACAGTATATTTTGTAAAAAGTATTCCTCTGGCAGTATATTTTGTAAAAAGTATTCCTCTGGCAGTATATTTTGTAAAAAGTATTCCTCTGGCAGTATATTTTGTAAAAAGTATTCCTCTGGCAGTATATTTTGTAAAAAGTATTCCTCTGGCAGTATATTTTGTAAAAAGTATTCCTCTGGCAGTATATTTTGTAAAAGTATTCCTCTGGCAGTATATTTTGTAAAAGTATTCCTCTGGCAGAATATTTTGTAAAAAGTATTCCTCTGGCAGTATATTTTGTAAAAAGTATTCCTCTGGCAGTATATTTTGTAAAAAGTATTCCTCTGGCAGTATATTTTGTAAAAAGTATTCCTCTGGCAGTATATTTTGTAAAAAGTATTCTCTGGCAGTATATTTTGTAAAAGTATTCCTCTGGCAGTATATTTTGTAAAAAGTATTCCTCTGGCAGTATATTTTGTAAAAAGTATTCCTCTGGCAGTATATTTTGTAAAAAGTATTCCTCTTGCAGTATATTTTGTAAAAAGTATTCCTCTGGCAGTATATTTTGTAAAAAGTATTCCTCTGACAGTATATTTTTCATAAGTGATATTCCTCTGCAGTCTATTAGAAAAAAATATTACTCTGGTAAATTATTTTTTACGGAAATAGTTGATATCCCCTCCTCCTTTTTTACCCATCCCCCCCACACAGGAGCTGTGACTCGACCCCTGCAACCACAAATAGGTAAGTACACACACACTCTTGTTTCAAAGTTACTTTGCTAATAAGTTTTAGTGGAACTATCAAGGAAGTTTTTACCGAGGTTGTAAAACCCAGCAGATAAGAGGGAGGGGGGGGGGGAGAAATGATACAAAATACACACGCCAGTATAATGCAATCCTTTACTGAGAACGTTTCGCTCACACAGTGGCTTTATCAAGTCTCAGCCAGATCAACCTGGAGAGGTGTGTAGTGAGGTGTGTATATCAGGTGTTTGGTGAGGTGTGTATATCAGGTGTGTAGTGAGTTGAGGTGTGTATATCAGGTGTTTGGTGAGGTGTGTATATCAGGTGTGTAGTGAGGTGTGTATATCAGGTGTTTGGTGAGGTGTGTATATCAGGTGTGTAGTGAGATGAGGTGTATATATCAGGTGTTTGGTGAGGTGTGTATATCAGGTGTATGGTGAGGTGTGTAGAGAGGTGAGGTGTGTATATCAGGTGTTTGGTGAGTGTGTATATCAGGTGTTTGGTGAGGTGTGTATATCAGGTGTGTAGTGAGGTGAGGTGTGTATATCAGGTGTTTGGTGAGGTGTGTATATCAGGTGTTTGGTGAGGTGTGTATGTCAGGTGTGTAGTGAGGTGAGGTGTGTAGTGAGGTGTGTATATCAGGTGTGTAGTGAGGTGAGGTGTGTATATCAGGTGTGTAGTGAGGTGAGGTGTGTATATCAGATGTGTAGTGAGGTGAGGTGTGTGTGGTGAGGTGTGTATATCAGGTGTGTAGTGAGGTGAGGTGTGTATATCAGGTGTGTAGTGAGGTGTGTATATCAGGTGTGTAGTGAGGTGTGTATATCAGGTGTGTAGTGAGGTGAGGTGTGTATATCAGGTGTGTAGTGAGGTGAGGTGTGTGTGGTGAGGTGTGTATATCAGGTGTGTACTGAGGTGTGTATATCAGGTGTGTAGTGAGGTGAGGTGTGTGGTGAGGTGTGTATATCAGGTGTGTAGTGAGGTGAGGTGTGTATATCAGGTATGTAGTGAGGTGAGGTGTGTATATCAGGTGTGTAGTGAGGTGAGGTGTGTATATCAGGTGTTTGGTGAGGTGTGTATATCAGGTGTGTAGTGAGGTGAGGTGTGTATATCAGGTGTGAGGTGAGGTGTGTATATCAGGTGTGTAGTGAGGTGAGGTGTGTATATCAGGTGTGTAGTGAGGTGAGGTGTGTATATCAGGTGTGAGGTGAGGTGTGTATATCAGATGTGTAGTGAGGTGAGGTGTGTATATCAGGTGTGTGGTGAGGTGTGTATATCAGGTGAGTAGTGAGGTGAGGTGTGTATATCAGGTGTTTAGTGAGGTGAGGTGTGTATATCAGGTGTTTAGTGAGGTGAGGTGTGTATATCAGGTGTTTAGAGAGGTGAGGTGTGTATATCAGGTGTTTAGTGAGGTGAGGTGTGTATATCAGGTGTGTAGTGAGGTGAGGTGTGTGTAGTCTACCCTGGCTGTGTGTAGTCTACCCTGGCTGTGTGTAGAGTCTACCCTGGCTGTGTGTAGTCTACCCTGGCTGTGTGTAGTCTACCCTGGCTGTGTGTAGTCTACCCTGGCTGTGTGTAGTCTACCCTGGCTGTGTGTAGTCTACCCTGTGGTTTCCTGCTGTGTGAGTCTACCCTGGCTGTGTGTAGTCTACCCTGGCTGTGTGTAGTCTACCCTGGCTGTGTGTAGTCTACCCTGGCTGTGTGTAGTCTACCCTGGCTGTGTGTAGTCTACCCTGGCTGTGTGTAGTCTACCCTGGCTGTGTGTAGTCTACCCTGGCTGTGTGTAGTCTACCCTGGCTGTGTGTTCTACCTGGCTTTTGTAGTCTACCTGGCTGTGTGTAGTCTACCTGGCTGTGTGTAGTCTACCCTGGCTGTGTGTAGTCTACCCTGGCTGTGTGTAGTCACCCTGGCTGTGTGTAGTCTACCCTGGCTGTGTGTAGTCTACCCTGGCTGTGTGTAGTCTACCCTGGCTGTGTGTAGTCTACCCTGGCTGTGTGAGTCTACCCTGGCTGTGTGAGTCTACCCTGGCTGTGTGAGTCTACCCTGGCTGTGTGTAGTCTACCCTGGCTGTGTGTAGTCTACCCTGGCTGTGTGTAGTCTACCCTGGCTGTGTGTAGTCTACCCTGGCTGTGTGTAGTCTACCCTGGCTGTGTGTAGTCTACCCTGGCTGCCTTAAAAACAAGTTGTAGAAATATAAGGGTAACAGCCTCAATACAGAGTAACAGTCTCAACACAGAGTAACAGTCTCAACACAGAGTAACAGCCTCAACACAGTAACAGTCTCAACACAGTAACAGTTTCAACACAGAGTAAGAACCTCAACACAGAGTAACAACCTCAACACAGAGTAAGAACCTCAACACAGAGTAACAGCCTCAACACAGAGTAACAGCCTCAACACAGGTAACAGTCTCAACACAGGGTAACAGTCTCAACACAGAGTAACAGTCTCAACACAGAGTAACAGTCTCAACACAGAGTAACAGTCTCAACACAGGGTAACAGTCTCAACACAGGGTAACAGTCTCAACACAGGGTAACAGCCTCAACACAGAGTAACAGCCTCAACACAGAGTAACAGCCTCAACACAGAGTAACAGCCTCAACACAGAGTAACAGCCTCAACACAGAGTAACAGCCTCAACACAGAGTAACAGCCTCAACACAGAGTAACAGCCTCAACACAGAGTAACAGCCTCAACACAGAGTAACAGCCTCAACACAAGTAACAGCCTCAACACAGAGTAACAGCCTCAACACAGAGTAACAGCCTCAACACAGAGTAACAGCCTCAACACAGAGTAACAGCCTCAACACAGAGTAACAGCCTCAACACAGAGTAACAGCCTCAACACAGAGTAACAGTCTCAACACAGAGTAACAGTCTCAACACAGAGTAACAGTCTCAACACAGAGTAACAGCCTCAACACAGAGTAACAGTCTCAACACAGAGTAACAGTCTCAACACAGAGTAACAGTCTCAACACAGAGTAACAGTCTCAACACAGAGTAACAACCTCAACACAGAGTAACAACCTCAACACAGAGTAACAACCTCAACACAGAGTAACAACCTCAACACAGAGTAAGAACCTCAACACAGAGTAAGAACCTCAACACAGAGTAAGAACCTCAACACAGAGTAAGAACCTCAACACAGAGTAAGAACCTCAACACAGAGTAAGAACCTCAACACAGAGTAAGAACCTCAACACAGAGTAAGAACCTCAACACAGAGTAAGAACCTCAACACAGAGTAAGAACCTCAACACAGAGTAAGAACCTCAACACAGAGTAAGAACCTCAACACAGAGTAAGAACCTCAACACAGAGTAAGAACCTCAACACAGAGTAAGAACCTCAACACAGAGTAAGAACCTCAACACAGAGTAAGAACCTCAACACAGAGTAAGAACCTCAACACAAGTAAGAACCTCAACACAGAGTAACAGTCTCAACACAGAGTAACAGCCTCAACACAGTAACAGTCTCAACACAGTAACAGTTTCAACACAGAGTAAGAACCTCAACACAGAGTAAGAACCTCAACACAGAGTAACAGCCTCAACACAGAGTAACAGCCTCAACACAGGGTAACAGTCTCAACACAGGGTAACAGTCTCAACACAGAGTAACAGTCTCAACACAGAGTAACAGTCTCAACACAGAGTAACAGTCTCAACACAGGGTAACAGTCTCAACACAGGGTAACAGTCTCAACACAGAGTAACAGCCTCAACACAGAGTAACAGCCTCAACACAGAGTAACAGCCTCAACACAGAGTAACAGCCTCAACACAGAGTAACAGCCTCAACACAGAGTAACAGCCTCAACACAGAGTAACAGTCTCAACACAGGGTAACAGCCTCAACACATAGTAACAGCCTCAACACAGGGTAATAGTCTCAATACAGGGTAACAGCCTCAACACAGAGTAACAGTCTCAACACAGAGTAACAGCCTCAACACAGAGTAACAGCCTCAACACAGGGTAACAGCCTCAACACACCTCACTACACTCCTGATATGTAGGCTCATCCCCTCTCTTCCCCCTCTCTCTCTACTCCCCTCAAGGAAGGTTTCTTGATGCTGGTGATGGGCTCTTGATCTAGGGGATTAGACTTGTGCTCTAATTCCCTGCATTAAGTCTGAATGCTTTCCCTTTACCGCCCCCTCCCTTCCTCCCCATAGGCGCTGTATAGTATCGCCGAGTTTAGCGCTCCCCATGATAATTTTCTCTCCCCCGTCTCTCCAGGTAGATCTGTTTGTGACGATAAAGCCCACTGTGAAGGGCGAAACGTTGTCAATATAGGAACGCACTTTAATGCTTCAACTCTGATAGCAGGATAATGCAACGTTTGTGCGTCTTCAGACTTAGTATGCTTGTGTATTTTAGATTGTTGGTCTGTTCTGCTCTCCTTGCAAGGTTTGAATTAGACATGGGCTGTGTATGTCTCAATTTACCATTTTTTCTCTTAAGAAATTTGTATATTGATCTCCATGTGATGGTCACTTCACTTATACCTTTGATGAGTTTCGAGAGTTTTTCTACTCGGGGAGCCCGGCCATGGGTTTGAATTCTTCAGATCTTCAACGCTAATATCCGACTGCATTGCAAACCCATGCCAGTGTCGTGCACTGAGGGGACAGGTGACCGAGGTTATGCAACACTTGCATAACCGTGTGTTGTATAAGTGTCTCAATCTTCAACACTTGTCTTGTTTCCTGACAAACCAAATGTTACCTTTGTATCTTGTTCAGCTATCAAAGCCTTGGGGCCCAGTCCCTGGACCCATTATGTACCTCTGTAATATTTTGACTACCACCCACGGGATGGGTATGGGCTGCATAATAAAGATATTAAACGTAACCGAGGCTATGCAACACTGGGATACCTTTCTGTGATCGCGCAGAACATCAGGACATATACATGTATTAGAAAACGCCTCGGTATCAGTTATCAGGGTTTATACCAGATTTTATTTTTCAAGTCTATAGATCTGTTACGCCGTTGTTGTTGTTGCTGTTATTATTGTGTTCTGTATCAGCCAGGACAAACACAAGTGCAGCGTAATGCGATCCTTTATTGGCAACGTTTCGCCCACATACTTGGCTTTATCAAGTCGCAAACAGATCTCTGTGAGAGTCCACGAAGCTGACTGTGAGGGCGTTACGTGTGTGTTTTTTCCCCATCATGTCGGTACTTTATACCAGTTGTTGGGTAAAAGGGCACTAAGTGCAGCTAACGTGACATTTTATTGTGGCAACGTTTCGCTCTCCAGGAGCTGTGTCAAGCCGGCTTGACAAAGCTCCTGGAGAGCGAAACGTTGCCACAATGAAATGTCACTTGTTTCCTTTTATCTAACAGTGTGGGTAATTCTACCAACATTAAAACATTTATACTAGTTCTCTCCACCTGATCATTATTATTTCTGTTGTTATTAGTATTGAAATTATTACTGTTATTTGAGCTATTAGTATTATTACTGTTATTAGTTATTATAAGTGTATGATCCTTGTCGGTTTAGTGCTTTATTTGATTATAATATTAGTTATTATTAATCACGGAGAAGCACCAAAATCGTAAGGTCATGCAGAGAATGAAGCATGGAAGGTACTCAGATTCTATCCGAGGAAGAAGTTGGTGGTTCCAGTTGCTTGAATCAAGAGCACTTCAGCGTCAAGGCACACTCTTGAAGGGGCAGCGTCTCACTATACCTAACATCAAGAAAAACATACAAGCAGCAGACTGCGTCACTCACATACAGACAGATATAACACTGGAGAGAGCGGAAAACAGTAAGCGTGAGGTGATTACTGATTTAGCTCGGTACAGCTGTACTGGGCATCACTCCCACGTCTACTCACAGTCGGGGGTACCTGCGTGTAAGCTCAATCTAGACGTAACTAGTTAAAATTGCCAGAGTTGTCTTCGCAGTGGCTGGAATTTGGTGGGTCCCATGAGAGGTGTAAAGTTAATAGTGTTGTAAATTCTTGAGAAAACATGCTGAGTGGGGGAAGAGATGTGTTCGTAGTTACGCTAGTTAAGTGTAGACCTGCTGAAGGCACGTGCCTCATTAAGTCTAAAGTTCACTTGAGCGATAGTATTTTGTAATTTAAGTAAGAGATATTAGTATACTAAGTGTATATACACCACGAGATACATGAATCTTGGTGTATGTACCTCAGCAGCATTGTATTTCCAGTGACGTGTATAGGACCGGAAATGCTGAGATGTTTACAAAAAGCAGTATTTGCTGGTTGTAAATAGTGTGGTGGGACCGGCAAGATGTGGAGAGACACCTGAGTGCAGACAGGACATCTATTAAAGACGTTTCGCTACCAGTGGTTCCTTCAGTACTGGCACAGAACTACAAGCATACATAGCAGGAGTAGCCAGGTGACAAGGAGGTATCACGTGACGATAGTCTTCAAAATGGACAACATCCTGCTCGCCTAGAGTTAAGATATGCTGAACCTGTGTTCTACTGTATTTATCAGCTTCATGCTGCTTCAGACCGGGATGAGCTGGGTTAGGTTAACATTAGTTTGTCCTACGCGGATTCTTATATTATAGCTGGTCCTCGAGTGTGGTCTTGAAGACCTGGTCTGTCTCGGCTCAGTAATACACTGTCGGTCCACCACCCTGCTAGAGTATTACTATAAAGTGCACCATGAATGACCATATTTAGTGAGTAAAATGAAATGGTGATACCGAGATGTGGAAAAGGACATGTGTACATCAGGACATTCATTGAGGAAACGTTTCGCCACGAGTGGATTCTTCATTAGGACTGAAGAAGACGCTCTTGGCGAAATGTTCCCTCTAATAAAAGTCCTGATCTACATAAGTGTCCTTTTTACACACCATATTTTGTGTCAAATAGTGAAGTGACACAAGCAAGTTGCTACAATGCACAGCATCTCTAAGTGCATCGAGGTCAAAGACACTGTGTAAGGCCAACGACAGCTAATTCAAAGTCACTTAAAGCAGGTAAAACTTTTATTTTACCAGTGTAGTTGATAAAGCCACACTGTAGTTGATAAAGCCACACTGTAGATGAAACTACTATGTAAAATACAGGTTTTTTTCCCTTCCTGGAGTGTCTTGGTCACCACTGTAATGGCAACTTTATATTCTGTTGGCGCTGGTGGATACATACATGCAGGACACTCATGAACCATCCACCACACTGACAACAACCTGCCAGTAGACTCAACCATCCACCACACTGACAACATCCTGCCAGTAGACTCAACCATCCACCACACTGACAACATCCTGCCAGTAGACTCAACCATCCACCACACTGACAACAACCTGCCAGTAGACTCAACCATCCACCACACTGACAACAACCTGCCAGTAGACTCAACCATCCACCACACTGACAACAACCTGCCAGTAGACTCAACCATCCACCACACTGACAACAACCTGCCAGTAGACTCAACCATCCACCACACTGACAACATCCTGCCAGTAGACTCAACCATCCACCACACTGACAACAACCTGCCAGTAGACTCAACCATCCACCACACTGACAACATCCTGCCAGTAGACTCAACCAGCCACCACACTGACAACAACCTGCCAGTAGACTCAACCATCCACCACACTGACAACATCCTGGTAGTCGACTCAACCATCCACCACACTGACAACAACCTGCCAGTAGACTCAACCATCCACCACACTGACAACAACCTGCCAGTAGACTCAACCATCCACCACACTGACAACAACCTGCCAGTAGACTCAACCATCCACCACACTGACAACAACCTGCCAGTAGACTCAACCAGCCACCACACTGACAACATCTTGCCAGTAGACTCAACCATCCACCACACTGACAACATCCTGGTAGTCGACTCAACCATCCACCACACTGACAACAACCTGCCAGTAGACTCAACCATCCACCACACTGACAACAACCTGCCAGTAGACTCAACCAGCCACCACACTGACAACCTGCCAGTAGACTCAACCAGCCACCACACTGACAACAACCTGCCAGTAGACTCAACCATCCACCACACTGACAACATCCTGCCAGTAGACTCAACCATCCACCACACTGACAACATCCTGCCAGTAGACTCAACCAGCCACCACACTGACAACATCCTGCCAGTAGACTCAACCATCCACCACACTGACAACAACCTGCCAGTAGACTCAACCAGCCACCACACTGACAACATCCTGCCAGTAGACTCAACCATCCACTACACTGACAACAACCTGCCAGTAGACTCAACCAGCCACCACACTGACAACAACCTGCCAGTAGACTCAACCAGCCACCACACTGACAACAACCTGCCAGTAGACTCAACCATCCACCACACTGACAACATCTTGCCAGTAGACTCAACCATCCACCACACTGACAACATCCTGCCAGTAGACTCAACCAGCCACCACACTGGCAACAACCTGCCAGTAGACTCAACCAGCCACCACACTGACAACAACCTGCCAGTAGACTCAACCAGCCACCACACTGACAACATCCTGCCAGTAGACTCAACCAGCCACCACACTGACAACATCCTGCCAGTAGACTCAACCAGTTACCACACTGACAACAACCTGCCAGTAGACTCAACCAGCCACCACACTGACAACAACCTGCCAGTAGACTCAACCAGCTACCACACTGACAACATCCTGCCAGTAGACTCAACCACCCACCACACTGACAACAACTAGCTAGTAGACTCAACCAGCCACCACACTGACAACAACCTGCCAGTAGACTCAACCAGCCACCACACTGACAACAACCTGCCAGTAGACTCAACCAGCCACCACACTGACAACAACCTGCCAGTAGACTCAACCAGCCACCACACTGACAACAACCTGCCAGTAGACTCAACCAGCCACCACACTGACAACAACCTGCCAGTAGACTCAACCAGCCACCACACTGACAACAACCTGCCAGTAGACTCAACCATCCACCACACTGACAACAACTGCTAGTAGACTCAACCAGCCACCACACTGACAACCTGCCAGTAGACTCAACCAGCCACCACACTGACAACAACCTGCCAGTAGACTCAACCAGCCACCACACTGACAACAACCTGCCAGTAGACTCAACCAGCCACCACACTGACAACAACCTGCCAGTAGACTCAACCAGCCACCACACTGACAACAACCTGCCAGTAGACTCAACCATCCACCACACTGACAACAACCTGCCAGTAGACTCAACCAGCCACCACACTGACAACAACCTGCCAGTAGACTCAACCAGCCACCACACTGACAACATCTTGCCAGTAGACTCAACCAGCCACCACACTGACAACATCCTGCCAGTAGACTCAACCAGCCACCACACTGACAACAACCTGCCAGTAGACTCAACCAGCCACCACACTGACAACAACCTGCCAGTGGACTCAACCAGCCACCACACTGACAACATCCTGCCAGTAGACTCAACCAGCCACCACACTGACAACATTTTGCCAGTAGACTCAACCAGCCACCACACTGACAACAACCTGCCAGTAGACTCAACCAGCCACCACACTGACAACATCCTGCCAGTGGACTCAACCATCCACCACACTGACAACAACCTGCCAGTAGACTCAACCAGCCACCACACTGACAACAACCTGCCAGTAGACTCAACCATCCACCACACTGACAACAACCTGCCAGTAGACTCAACCATCCACCACACTGACAACAACCTGCCAGTAGACTCAACCATCCACCACACTGACAACAACCTGCCAGTAGACTCAACCAGCCACCACACTGACAACATCCTGCCAGTAGACTCAACCAGCCACCACACTGACAACATCTTGCTAATAGACTCAACCAGCCACCACACTGACAACATCTTGCTAATAGACTCAACCAGCCACCACACTGACAACAACCTGCCAGTAGACTCAACCAGCCACCACACTGACAACAACCTGCCAGTAGACTCAACCAGCCACCACACTGACAACATCTTGCTAATAGACTCAACCAGCCACCACACTGACAACATCTTGCTAATAGACTCAACCAGCCACCACACTGACAACAACCTGCCAGTAGACTCAACCAGCCACCACACTGACAACAACCTGCCAGTAGACTCAACCAGCCACCACACTGACAACATCCTGCCAGTAGACTCAACCAGCCACCACACTGACAACAACCTGCCAGTAGACTCAACCAGCCACCACACTGACAACATCCTGCCAGTAGACTCAACCAGCCACCAAACTGAATAAAATACGTTGAATATAAATGGTTCAGAAAAACGACAAGTTGAATAAGACCTTTGTCCAATATTTGATAATCTTTTTTGTATAAACGTTTCGCCAGCCAGTGGCTTCTTCAGTCCTATGGTAGACGATGAGTAGTAGAGGTAATCTGTCCCATAGATGGGGCGAGAAAACTGTGGCTGACAGAGGGCCGGCTCTGGCATCATGCCGTGCACTATTTAAGGGTTCACTCGTTCAGGAAATTTAAAAATGCGATGAAAACCGCAGTTTTTTTTTTATTTTTTCAATTTTCTTTTTGCAGTTGTGTTAATTTAAAAATTATCTACAAACATCTAAGAAAAAAATATTTTGTATTTTTAAGATAGTCCAATTTATAATTTGTTGTAGCGATTCCTGGTTTAAAAAGATATATTAATTGCCTCGACAAATTTGCCCAGACATACACTAAAGTGAATGTGTATTATGAAGACTAAGATGCATCAGCAATTCTGAAGAAGTAAATGCATATATTTGATGGTGATTAAGCAGGAATCGAACTTTCATAACTTTACACTTAAAATGGTCAAACTTACACCTGTGTACTCTAGTTTCACTCTCTGTCGTCCACGAATTAGGAGGCAATATTGTTTTGTGAGTGAAGGTATGCAGCTGAGGGTTTTGGAGGTTATCAGAGTCACTGCAGGATGCTGGAAATAGGTTCAATAACTTTGGTCATAGGGCGCCTAAACATACAAATTCTTAATAGAATGTTACCCTTAAATAAATGTTGAAAAATTGAACCCGATCTGATGAGAGGTTCTCGAGTTACAGCGAAATAAAATCGAAAAATAGCAAGCACTTAAAGGTACCTCTTCGGGGATGTATAATAATAATAATAATAATAATAATAATAATAATCGTAGGCCTTTCCCTTGGCTGTCTCATTTAAGGTACGTAAAGATACTCCCCTCTTCCATTAACCCTGATGTAACGTTAAGAGTAAGGGCGCTGTAGAGTGCTGTGGTTGGGGGTGCTGTTGTTGGGGTACTGTGGTGGAGTGCTGTGATGGAAGGCTGTGGTCACGGTGCTGTGGTGACAGTGTTGTGGTCACGGTGCTGTGGTCACGGTGCTGTGGTGACAGTGCTGTGGTCACGGTGCTGTGGTCACGGTGCTGTGGTGACAGTGCTGTGGTCACGGTGCTGTGGTGACAGTGCTGTTTGGGGTGCTGTGGTTGGGGCGCTATGGTTGGGGTGATGTGATGGGGTGCTGTGGTTGGGGTGCTATGGTTGGGGTGCTGTGGTGGAGTGCTGTGGTGGAAGGCCGTGGTCACGGTGCTGTGGTTGGGGTGCTGTGGTGGAGTGCTGTGGTTGGGGCGCTATGGTTGGGGCGCTATGGTTGGGGTGCTGTGGTGGAGGGCGGTGGTGACAGTGCTGTGGTCACGGTGCTGTAGTGGAGGGCTGTGGTCACGGTGCTGTGGGTTAGTGTAAAGGATGCTAACATTTTCTTAAGTGGAATCTCGTGTCATCTTGAGCAAGTTGCTCTACTCTCTGTGTCAGCAAGTGGGATTTCCATGGTTCTTGAAAAGGGAGTTTCATGTTTTTAAATAAGTTTCTCTTGTCATCTCCTCCAACTTCTCATAATGTATTTCTCTCAGTTGTGGTACCAGTCTGTTTGCAAATTTTTGGATTTTTTTCGAGCCTTTGTAGGTGTTGGCCCAGGTGTGGGTTCCATGCTGGGGCCGCGTACTCTATGATTGGCCTAATGTATGTCGTATATCGGGTTTTGAAGGATTTTTTGTTCATGTTCTTAGAGGCTCTTCTGAGGTTTGGTAATCTTACGTATGTCTCTGACTACAGTGCTTGTATAATACTGGCAGTATACTTGGTGTTGTGTTCGAACCCCAGGACACGCTATTCCCTCATCTTCAACTCGCATTACCTAGTATTAGTGTGTGTGTGTGTGGAGAGAGAGAGAGAGAGAGAGGAGAGAGAGAGAGAGAGAGAGAGAGGAAAGACAGAGAGAGAGAGAGAGAGAGAGAGCAGCTTGCGTGCGTGTGTTTACCACACAGTCTTGAGCCCTTGAGTAAACTCCACATCTTAAGTACATTTCTCATCTGTAGTGTCTGGGTGAGTTATAGTTATATGATGAGGAAGTGTGGAGGTTTTGTGTGTGTACCTTCCTGGAGGTGCTGGCCTCGCTCCTTGCCTCCCTGGCTGCTGCTGTACCCTCACAGGATGGGGTATGTGGTGACTACCACTCACAGGATGGGGTATGTGGTGACTACCACTCACAGGATGGGGTATGTGGTGACTACCACTCACAGGATGGGGTATGTGGTGACTACCACTCACAGGATGGGGTATGTGGTGACTACCACTCACAGGATGGGGTATGTGGTGACTACCACTCACAGGATGGGGTATGTGGTGACTACCACTCACAGGATGGGGTATGTGGTGACTACCACTCACAGGATGGGGTATGTGGTGACTACCACTCACAGGATGGGGTATGTGGTGACTACCACTCACAGGATGGGGTATGTGGTGACTACCACTCACAGGATGGGGTATGTGGTGACTACCACTCACAGGATGGGGTATGTGGTGACTACCACTCACAGGATGGGGTATGTGGTGACTACCACTCACAGGATGGGGTATGTGGTGACTACCACTACAGGATGGGGATGTGGTGACTCACTCACAGGATGGGGTATGTGGTGACTACCACTCAAGGATGGGTATTGGTGACTACCACTCACAGGATGGGGTATGTGGTGACTACCACTCACAGGATGGGGTATGTGGTGACTACCCTCACAGGATGGGGTATGGTGACTACCACTCACAGGATGGGGTATGTGGTGACTACCACTCACAGGATGGGGTATGTGGTGACTACCACTCACAGGATGGGGTATGTGGTGACTACCACTCACAGGATGGGGTATGTGGTGACTACCACTCACAGGATGGGGTATGTGGTGACTACCACTCACAGGATGGGGTATGTGGTGTATAATAATGTTATTAATTAAGGTTGCTGATTTTTTGGAAACGTTTTGCATTGTTCTTAAAATATTAGGTATTAACTCTCTCTCCCTGTCTTTGTCTTAGTCTTAGTCTTTGTCTTTCTTTCTCTTCAAAGCAAAACAGTTTCGTGTTGAAGGAAGGTGTCTTAATTCAATTATATTTCCTACACTAGGTTTCTCCCCCCTTCCTTTTTTGCTCCCTCTCTTTCCTCCTGTTTCCGCTCCAGCCGTTCTTATCGCCCTCCGTCTCTCCCTTCCCGCTCACCCTTGCTCTCCTTCTCTCCTTTCCCCTCCCACTCTATTCCCTTCATCACCATCTAGCGTAAACAATATACCTCATGGCTGGTTGAATGACTATCTACCAGACACTTATTTCATTTTGTGTTATAAGGCCTGACTCTCTCCCCAGAAACCAGCTGGTACCCCCATCATCCGTAGCTCTGTTGGCAGCGCACTTCTCACACACTGAGTGTCCGTGGTTCAATCCCCGGTACGGGTGGGAACATTGGACGTGTTTGCTTAAGACACCTGCTGTTCCTGTTCATCTAGCAGTAAATGGTGTACATATTTATTGGGACAGTGATGAAATAAGACATTTATTTGGAAAATTAATGTTTATTGAAAAATGCAAGGCAATGATATGACAGATAATTGATTTAATAAGACATATGACTACCCTTTGCTTTTATAAGCAATGCTACAAGCTTTGGCGTAAATAGATCAATGTTGAAGACATTTTAGCAAGTTCTTCATTGTGGTACCAGGTCCTAATAACAGCAGCAGTTAGCTTCTCCACAGATGAAGTCTTGTTTCGCGATCCTGCTTTTGGTTATTGCCCATAAATTCTCAGTTGGGTTGAGGTCAGGAAAGTTTACAGAGCAATTTAGAACACTTAGCTCACTCTTCGAAGAATGTCAGCATTTTTCTGGAAGTGTGGCATGGAGCAAGATCCTGCTGGAAAATGCCTTCTCCACCAGGAAAGTCTCCACAATGGGAAGCAAATGAGTTGGCAGGATTGCCTTGTATTTGTCACTCTTCATCGTTCCCTCAACAATCACAAGCCGTCCAGGGATTTAAGCAGTAAAACTACCCCAAAACATCTTAGGTGAGGGGCGCTTGATCTAGGGAATTGGATCTGTGCTCCGGTTCCCTGAATTGACCCTGAATACCTTCCACATCTTATCCACATGCGCTGTATAATTCTACAGGTTTAGCGCTACCCCATGATTATAATAATTATAATCCGTCTCACTACCACTGATCTGTACCCATGTACTTCAAAATGCGCCTCATCTGAAAATATAACTTTGCTCCATTCATCACTCTTCCATCCCTTATGATCGAGTGCCAACACCAGCCGTGTTTTCTTTATAGCAGCAGTCAATAATTGTTTCTTTACCGAGTTTCTGGTAGTTGTGCCAACTTCAAGGAGCCTTCGTCGAACAATTGAAGAATCAACATTTACGCCAGATGAAGCCAAATCTCTCTTTAAATCTTTGCTGATTTTCTTGGGATCCTTCACACTATTTTGATAATCTTGTCATCGTGAGGTGTTGGTTTGCGTTTTCTTCCACGTCTTCCTCGACACAGCGCTCCACAATCACCGGTGTCGTCACCTCTTAAGAATCTGACCAACAGTTGACTTTGCTAGCTTCAAATTTTCAGTGAGCTGTCTGATACTCCAATCAGCATGTCTTCTAAGAGCTACAATACTTTCACGCTTCCTAGGTGTAACATCCATCATGAATTTCAGCAGTAATCATGAAGGGGAGAATTTGGCGAAACCACATTCACTCACGGAACACGCTTGCAGGAGTAGCCTTACAGAACAACAGCTGTTGTAGTATTGATGAGAATCGCAGGGTAACACCACAGCTGGATGGGTGCCAGACGTTGGTAGCAAACTCTTCTGAAAAGAAAAGAACCCAAACTACTTTAATTAAGTCGGAGACTAAGACATGCGAGATAATCACAAAATTTACTCCTGATCCAATTAATTTGTACACTACTGTATGTACCTGGGTGCTAGCCGACTTGTGTGGGTGGCATCCTAGGGACAAAATTACCCTAAGTTGCCAGAAATGCTTTTCATAACCAGGGGTTTTCTATATAGTATGTCATTGATGTCAGCTATGGTCTGTATAAGTTGTATCATATACTTGTAGAAATAAAGATTATAAAATTATTATTATTATTATAAAATTGCTGCCCCCAGCATCCAATTGCCGCATTCAACCACCCAGCTTCTGTCCCCAGCACCCAGCTGCCGCCCACTGCACCCAGCTGCCTCCCCCAGCACCCATGTGCCTCCACCAGCACCCATCTGCCGCCCCCAGCATCCATCTGCCGCCCCCAGCATCCATCTGCCGCCCCCAGCATCCATCTGCCGCCACCAGCATCCATCTGCCGCCCCCAGCATCCATCTGCCGCCCCAGCATCCATCTGCCGCCCCCAGCATCCATCTGCCGCCCCCAGCATCCATCTGCCGCCCCCAGCATCCATCTGCCGCCCCCAGCATCCATCTGCCGCCCCCAGCATCCATCTGCCGCCCCCAGCATCCATCTGCCGCCCCAGCATCCATCTGCCGCCCCATCATCCATCTGCCGCCCCCAGCATCCATCTGCCGACCCCCGCACCCATCTGCCGCCCCCAGCATCCATCTGCCGCCCCCAGCATCCATCTGCCGCCCCCAGCATCCATCTGCCGCCCCCAGCATCCATCTGCCGCAGTCAACACATTCACGTCATCCAGTCATTTCGATTCTTAAATTATAACTTTCTTTTCAATCTGAATCATAACTATGCGAGTTTAAAATTATTCGAGTGTCAGGATTTGTTAAGAAAGTCTCGTGTATTATGAGACGATGACCCACATCTCCACAGATGGTAAAGTGACTTGACTCTTCACCAGAGTCGTGGGTTTTAGCGCTTAGTTATGATTATAATAATTCACCAGTCATGGGTTTAGCGCTTATGATTGGAATAATTCACCAGAGCAATAAGCAGTAACAGGATATTAGTAATGTCAGCGGTGCATGAGGGGTCATGGTAATGTCAGCGGTGCATGAGGGTCATGGTAATGTCAGCGGTGCATGAGGGTCATGGTAATGTCAGCGGTGCATGAGGGATCATGGTAATGTCAGCGGTGCACGAGGGTCATGGTAATGTCAGCGGTGCATGAGGGGTCATGGTAATGTCAGCGGTGAATGAAGGGTCATGGTAATGTCAGCGGTGCATGAGGGGTCATGGTAATGTCAGCGATGCATGAGGGGTCATGGTAATGTCAGCGGTGCATGAGGGATCATGGTAATGTCAGCGGTGCATGAGGGGTCATGGTAATGTCAGCGGTGCATGAGGGTCATGGTAATGTCAGCGGTGCATGAGGGTCATGGTAATGTCAGCGGTGCATGAGGGGTCATGGTAATGTCAGCGGTGCATGAGGGGTCATGGTAATGTCAGCGGTGCATGAGGGGTCATGGTAATGTCAGCGGTGCATGAGGGGTCATGGTAATGTCAGCGGTGCATGAGGGGTCATGGTAATGTCAGCGGTGAATGAAGGGTCATGGTAATGTCAGCGGTGAATGAAGGGTCATGGTAATGTCAGCGGTGCATGAGGGGTCATGGTAATGTCAGCGGTGCATGAGGGGTCATGGTAATGTCAGCGGTGCATGAGGGTCATGGTAATGTCAGTGGTGCATGAGGGTCATGGTAATGTCAGCGGTGCATGAGGGTCATGGTAATGTCAGCGGTGCATGAGGGGTCATGGTAATGTCAGCGGTGCATGAGGGGTCATGGTAATGTCAGCGGTGCATGAGGGTCAGGTAATGTCAGCGGTGCATGAGGTCATGGTAATGTCAGCGGTGCATGAGGGGTCATGGTAATGTCAGCGGTGCATGAGGGGTCATGGTAATGTCAGCGGTGCATGAGGGGTCATGGTAATGTCAGCGGTGCATGAGGGGTCATGGTAATGTCAGCGGTGCATGAGGGTCATGGTAATGTCAGCGGTGCATGAGGGTCATGGTAATCTTGATAACTGGTTCAGAGAACCCACAGGATGATGACTTAGACACATGTGCGATACTTGGGTATCTTTATTGTGGAAACGTTTCGCCCACCAGTGGCTTCCTCAGTCCAATAGAGACAAGAATGGTTGAAGATCAGAAAGAGTTTGAGGTAGTCAGTCCCTCAGCCTGGAGTCGATGTGATCTTGATGGAAAATATTAGAAAGAGAAGTGAGCAAACGCCAGGACATATTAAAAAACGTTTCGGTCCTGGGACCTTGATCAAGGTCCCAGGACCGAAACGTTTTCTAATAAATATGTCCTGGTCTTTGCTCACGTGTCTATCTAAAACAATCTGTCGGTATTTATTACCAAAGTTGATACCATACTGAGGGACTGACTACCTCAAACTCGTCCTGATCTTCAACCAGTCTTCTCTCTATTGGACTGAGGAAGCCACTGGTTGGGGGAACGTCTCCACAACAACGATACCCAAGTGTCCCACAAGTGTGTAATTCATGGCTACGGTACCACAAGGGTCGAGTGTACCCACAGTGTGGTATGTAAATGGTATGTATGTATTTTATTATTAAGACTTTTATTAATTCGGTTAGTTTAAAGTCGCTGGTGGGCGAAACGTCTTCACCATGAAATGCCGAAACCCACAATGAGTGTCGTGGCTGCTTACGTATGTAGGTCATAACTAGGCCTGTCAATACACAAATAACCCTTACATAGGGTTTAGGTTGGGTAAGGTTTGTTGGGCAACAGGACGAGTGTGTCCTGACGCGGGTCTTTTGGTCATCTGACCGAGGCCTTCCGCTGGCTTTCCGGTCCTTTAAAAATTATGGTTGTTAAATTAGACACATATGCAACACTTGGGTATCTTTATTGAGGAAACGTTTCGCCACACAGTGGCTTCATCAGTCCAATACAAAGTAGAAAGTAGTAATAAAAGGAGGAGTTTGAGGTAATCAGTCCCTCGGCCTGGAGTCGATGTGTTCAGTCCATCAATCTTGAAGTAAATACAACATAAGGCAAATAGAAGTTGCTTATATACTGTAGACAGGTGAGATGAAGCAGGAGGAGGCGGGGTCATAGTGGTATCATCCACTAGTCGAAGAAAGTCCTTGTCCAAAGGTTTGGACAAATGTTGAAGAATCCCTTTGTATCAAGATCCCAAGAAGTCTAATTTAACAACTTGTCGGTTCTCTGAACCATTCATCTACATCCTGTCTGACACAGCAACTTCTTGGGATCTTGATACAAAGGGATTCTTCAACATTTGTCCAAACCTTTGGACAAGGACTTACTTCGACTAGTGGATGATACCACTATGACCCCGCCTCCTCCTGCTTCATCTCACCTGTCTACAGTATATAAGCAACTTCTATTTGCCTTATGTTGTATTTACTTCAAGATTGATGGACTGAACACATCGACTCCAGGCCGAGGGACTGATTACCTCAAACTCCTCCTTTTATTACTACTTTCTACTTTGTATTGGACTGATGAAGCCACTGTGTGGCGAAACGTTTCCTCAATAAAGATACCCAAGTGTTGCATATGTGTCTAATTTAACAACTTGTCCTTTCTCTGAACCATTCATCTACAAAAATTATGGTTACTGATGATCTCATATAGGAGAATGAAACTTATGACGACGTTTCGGTCCGACTCGGACCATTAACTAGTTGCGGCATTGTGTTTTTTTTATTATTTTAGGCCTACACAAGTAGGTTGGACATGTACAGACAAGTATATGGGTAAACATTTCGTTTTAAGTAGAACTTTTCATAACTCAAGTGTTATAGAAATTGTTTAGACGATGTTTCGGTACATCCAGTGCCATTATCAAGAACTGGTCCAGGACGGGCCGAAACGTCGCGTGGGGGTTATGTACGTGTTGTTCCAGCCCGGGTATTAGTGAACTGTTCCAGGCCAGGACGGCATCACAACATGTTAATAAGAAACGTGTAGTAATAGCACATATATACTGAGGAGACGTTTCTGTCGCGGGTCGTTTTTGAATCCATTGGATTGTAAAACAGATCCCCGCCTCAGAAACGTGTCAATAAATATCCTGGTACTACACGTGTTTAATAATTCGCAAACGGGCGAAATTATTTACAAACATGGGTGTCTAGCTGGCTGGCGATCAAGCTTCTTAGAACCCTTTCAAAAGGTTTTTTATATCTCTCAGTCCACAGCAGGATTCGAACCTGCACACAGTGTATCAAAGTACACGGTACTTTAGCTGAGTGGCCAAGTACTGTGCATTTTGATAGTGTGTGCAGGTTCGACTCCTGCAGTGCACTGAGAGATAATGCTTGTAAATGTCTTTCAAATATATACATGTGTGTTGAGCTAGGCGGCCGTGACTTGCGACCATCAGGATGGTAGGCCAGAGAGACCGGCCTCCCAGTGAACCATAACAATGCGCGCCACATTAATAATAATTGTTGTTTCTACAAGTATATGTACAACGTATACAGACCATAGCTGACACCAGTGATGTACTATATAGAAAGCCCCTGGTTATGTAGAGCATTTCGGGCAAATTAGGTCAATTTTGTCCCCAAATCTAAGGGAAAAACATCCAGTACATGTATTGGGCCCCTGCTTAGGTAGTATGGGACAAACACAGATGACAGCCAAGAAATGAGATTAAGTCCCAAGCTGTATAACCCCTGTGGTTTAGCATTTTTTTTTTTTTGATAACACACACACACACACACACACACACACACGCGCGGACCAAGCAGGACTGCAAACAGACCTGGACACGCTTGACATCTGGTCTAGCAACTGGCTTCTCGAATTCAATCTCACCAAATGCAAAGTCATGAAGATCGGGGAAGGGCAAAGAAGACCGCTGACAGAGTACAGGCTAGGCGGACAAAGGCTACAAACCTCGGCAAAGGAGAAAGACCATGGGGTGAGTATAACGCCAAGCACGTCTCCGGAGGCACACATCAACCAGATAACTGCGGCAGCATATGGGCGACTGGCAAACCTAAGATTAGCGTTCCGTTACCTTAACAAGGAATCGTTCAAGACACTGTACACCGTGTACGTCAGGCCCATACTAGAATATGCAGCATCAGTCTGGAACCCACACCTGGTCAAGCACGTAAAGAAACTAGAGAAAGTGCAAAGGTTTGCGACAAGGTTAGTGTCACAACTCAGGGGTCTGTCCTATGAAGAAAGGTTGAGGAAATAGGACTAACAACACTGGAGGAAAGAAGGGTCAGAGGAGACATGATAACGACATACAAAATACTGCGGGAATTGACAAGGTAGACAGTGACAGGATGTTCCAGAGAGGGAACACAGAAACAAGGGGACACAACTGGAAGCTGAAGACTCGGATGAGTCAAAGGGATGTTAGGAAGCATTTCTTCAGCCACAGAGTAGTCAGGAAGTGGAATAGTCTAGAGAAAGATATAGTGGAGGCAGGAACCATACATAGTTTTAAGACAAGGTATGATAAAGCTCATGGAGCAGGGAGAGCAGAGACCCAGTAGCGGACAGCGAAGAGGCGGGGCCAGGAGCTGAGTCTCGACCCCTGCAACCACAATTAGGTGAGTACACACACACACACACACACACACACTGTTATGGGGTATTATGGACTTGTTATGGGGGCTATTGGAACCCAGCATGTATTGTTGTAATTAAATAACATGAATACCTAATTATATTGAATTAATCAGAAGTACTGCTTGGGTTGAGTTTAAAAGGCTTGGCCAGCCTTAAAAACTTAAGAGCTGGATTAAACTGACTTTCTCAATATAATAGGTTATATAAATAATGCACACATTTTATTAAGTAATAATTATAAGTTGCATGTCTCATTGTAATAACATATGTTGAGAGATGTGCAAAGTGATGTGTTCTTGTTTGAGGGGGAGGAGCTTAGAGAGACTGTTGTTTTCCCACAATCCCTGCTAGAGAAGAACAATGGCGGCTGGAGTGAGCTGGTGTTGTAGGTGCTGATCTTATCTTGGCTTCAGGGCTGAATGAGTGGCCAAAAGGTAATGGAGAGGGTTGTAGATCGATGGTACTATGACATTCAGTGATCTTCAGTGTATCAAGACACTGGAGGGTTAAGAAATGTTGAGAAAAAGAGAGTTGAAGGTGGCAGCTGAGCCATGTGCTTTGGGAAAGGCTGATTATATGTTTAGGAGTGGAGACCTGTATATTATATGTATATACTTCTTAATATAGCTCTATTTTTTAATGTTGGTTTAAATAACCTTTGAGAGGAATGTGAAAGGACCAATAAGTTTTCAGATGCAGCAGCTAAACCTGACTAAGGGTCGACAATCCAAATTAATTCTTTATGAACGAAACCCAAAATTTGGTCATCTCAAAAATCTGGGATGTTATCCTAACACCACAAGACTTTGAAAAGGCAATAAATGACATGCCCATGCACTCTCATCAAGAACAGTAAGAAGCCCCTATCACGTGCCTTCAGCATTCTATGGAGAGGGAGCATGGACACAGGGGTCATCCCACACTCACTAAAAACAACAGACATAGCCCCACTCTACAAAGGGGGCAGTAAAGCAATTGCAAAGAACTACAGACCGATAGCACTGACATCCCATATAAAAATCTTTGAAAGGGTTCTAAGAAACAAGATCGCCAACCACCTAGATACTCATCAGTTACACAACCCAGAGCAACACGGGTTTAGAGCAGGTCGCTCCTGCCTGTCCCAGCTACTGGATCACTATGACAAGGTCCTGGCTGCTGTAGAGGATAAACAAAATACAGATGTGGTATACACAGACTTTGCAAAACCCTACGTCAAGTGCGACCATGGTGTAATAGCACACAAAATGCGTGATGAATGATTAACAGGAAAAGTTGATAGATGGATCTATAACTTCCTGACAAATAGAACACAAAGAGTAATAGTAAACAGAGTAAAGTCTGAGGCAGCTATGGTGAAAAGCTCTGTTCCACAAGGCACAGTACTCTCCCATTCTATTCCTCATCCTCATATCTGACATAGACAGAGATGTAAGCCATAGCTCCGTGTCTTCCTTTGCGGATGACACCCGGATTGCCATGACAGTGACCTCCATCGAAGACACCGCAAGAAGCAAGATCGACATAAACCAGATCTTCAAATGGGCCACTCAAAACAATATGAAGTTCAACGAAGAGAAATTTTAACTACTCAGATATGGAAAATTTGAGGAAATTAAAATTGTATCAGGGTATACGACAAATTCTAACCATACAATAGAGCGAAAAGTAATGTAAAAGACTTGGGAGTGATAATGTCAAAGGATCTCACCTTCAAAGACCACAACAATGTATCTACCACATCTGCTAGGAAAATGATAAGATGAATAATGAGAACCTTCAAAACTAGGAACGCCAAGCCCATGATTCTCTTCAAATCTCTTGTTCTCTCTAGGCTAGAATACTGCTGTACACTAACTGCCCCCTTCAAAGCAGGCGAAATTGCTGACCTGGAGAGTGTACAAAGAAATTTCACAGCACACACAAGTACGATAAGGCACCTAAATTACTGGGAACGGTTGAAGGCCCTTGATCTGTATTCCCTGAAACGCAGGCGAGAGAGATACATGATAATATACACTTGAAAATCCTAGAGGGATTAGTACCAAACTTGCACACAAAAATCATTCCCTATGAAAGCAGCAAAATACTCGGCAGGAGATGCAACTTTCCCCCAATGAAAAGCAGGGGCACCACCAGTACACTGAGAGACAACACAATAAATGTCCGGGGCTCAAGACTGTTCAACTGCCTCCCAGCATACATAAGGGGGATTACCAATAGACCTCTGGCTGTCTTCAAGATGGCACTGGACAGGCACCTAAAGTCAGTACCTGACCAACCGGGCTGTGGTTCGTACGTCAGTTTGCGTTCGGCCAGCAGTAACAGTCTGGTTGATCAGACCCTGATCCACCGATAGGTCTGGTCTTAGACCGAGCCGCGGAGGCGTTGACCCCCGAAACCCTCTCCAGGTAAACTCCAGGATGCGACAATCACAAGTTGGCTAACACTTAGGTGTGCCTATTTACTGCTAGATTACATCTTTGGCATTTCTCAACATTTAACTTGTGTGAGGGCGACCAGCCTCACACACAAGTTAAAGTATTTCAATCTGGCTTGTTTCACAGAACGATCCATACCAGGGTGTGCAACACCTGGTACATCGTGAACTAGCTGTAAGGTTACTTTCACTAGTGACTGTGGAATTACTAATTGGTATACCCTTCTACTAGGAGTACCCATTGTGGGATTGGTTTTGGGTTTTAGGGGGACTTGCCTAGCGCGGACCAGTTGGCTTTCTGCAGTGTTTCATATTTCAGTTTTCTTGTGAGTGAGAAGGGTTGGTGCTGAACGGGACTTGCACAGTTGTTGGGGGGGGGGGGGGGTTGTCGGGGTTTGTTCCTTGGATGGAAGCTGGAGAGGCAGCAGTGATGGAAGCTGGAGAGGCAGCAGTGATGGAAGCTGGAGAGGCAGCAGTGATGGAAGCTGGAGAGGCAGCAGTGATGGAAGCTGGAGAGGCAGCAGTGATGGAAGCTGGAGAGGCAGCAGTGATGGAAGCTGGAGAGGCAGCAGTGATGGAAGCTGGAGAGGCAGCAGTGATGGAAGCTGGAGAGGCAGCAGTGATGGAAGCTGGAGAGGCAGCAGTGATGGAAGCTGGAGAGGCAGCAGTGATGGAAGCTGGAGAAGCAGCAGTGATGGAAGCTGGAGAGGCAGCAGTGATGGAAGCTGGAGAGGCAGCAGTGATGGAAGCTGGAGAGGCAGCAGTGATGGAAGCTGGAGAGGCAGCAGTGATGGAAGCTGGAGAGGCAGCAGTGATGGAAGCTGGAGAGGCAGCAGTGATGGAAGCTGGAGAGGCAGCAGGATGGGCTGGAGGAGGCAGCAGGAGGAAGCTGGAGGCAGCAGATGGAGCTGGAAGGGGAGCTGGCAGGATGGAAGCGGAGAGGAGGCTGGAGGCAGCAGTGATGGCTGAGATACAGCAGTGATGAAGCTGGAGAGCAGCAGTGAGGAAGCGGAGAGGCAGCAGTGACGGAAGCTGAGAGGCAGCAGGACGAAGCAGCAGGAGAGCGAGGCAGCAGGACGAGCGAGGCAGATGAGCTGAAGGCAGCAGTGAGGAACTGAGAGGCAGCAGTGATGGAGCGGAGGCAGCAGGGGGCTGAGGCAGCAGGATGGAAGCTGAGGCAGCAGGATGGAAGCTGAGGGCAGAGGATGGAAGTGAGAGGCAGCGTGAGGAAGCTGAGAGGCAGCAGATGGAGCGAGGCACAGGAGAGCTGAGGCGCAGTGAGTGAGGCAGCAGTGAGTGGAGGAGAGAACTGGAGGCAGCAGATGGAAGTGAGAGCAGCAGACGAGGAGGCAGCAGAGGAAGCTGGAGAGGCAGCAGTGATGGAAGCTGGAGCAGCAGGAGGAAGTGAGGCAGAGGTGGAGAGGCGCAGGAGAGGAGGCAGCAGTGATGGAAGCTGAGAGGCAGAGAGAAGTGGAGAGGCAGCATGATGGAAGTGGAGAGGCAGCAGTGAGGAAGTGAGCACATGATGGAAGTGAGGCAGAGTGAGTGGAGAGCAATGAGAAGTGGAGGCAGCAGGAGGAAGCGAGGCAGCAGGACGGAAGCTGAGAGGCAGCAGTGATGGAAGCTGGAGGGCAGTGATGGAGCTGAGAGGCGCATGAGAAGCTGAGAGGCAGTGATGGAAGCTGAGGCAGATGGAAGCTGAGAGGCAGTGATGGAAGGAGGCAGCAGTGAGGAAGCGGAGGGCAGTGAGGAAGCTGAGGCAGCAGTGAGCTGAGAAGCAGTGATGGAAGCTGGAGGCAGCAGATGGAAGCTGGAGAGGCAGCAGGAGTGGAGGCAGCAGGATGGAAGCTGGAGACAGTGAGGAAGGAGAGGCAGCAGTGAGGAAGGAGGCAGCAGGAGGAAGCTGGAGGCAGCAGTGAGGAAGCTGAGAGCGAGGATGGAGCTGGAGGCAGCAGTGAGAGCTGGAGAGGCAGCAGTGATGGAAGCTGAGGCAGCAGTGTGAAGCTGAGGAGCAGAGGCAGCAAGAGGAAGCTGGAGGTGAAAGCTGAGGCAGCAGTGATGGAAGCTGAAGGCAGCAGGATGGAACTGAAGCAGCATTAAGGGGAGGCAAATGAAGCTGAGGCAACAGTAAGCTGGAGGCACAGTGAAAGCTGAAGGCGCAGTGAAAGCTGAAGAAAGCTGGAGAGATAAACTGAAGGCGCAGTGATAAGGAGAGGCGCAGACGAAAGCTGAGCAGGGAATGACAGAAGCTGGAGGCAGGACGAAACTGGAGGCAGCAGTGACGAGCTGGAGAGGCAGCAGTGACGAAAGCTGGAAGGCAGCAGTGACGGAAGCTGGAGAGGCAGCAGTGATGGAAGCTGGAGAGGCAGCAGTGATGAAGCTGGAGAGCAGTGATGGAAGCTGAGAGGCAGCAGTGATGGAAGCTGAGAGGCAGCAGTGAGAAGTAGAGGAGCGGTGGAAGCTGGAGGCAGCAGTGATGGAAGCTGGAGGCAACAGTGATGAACTGGAAGGCAGCAGTGAGAAGCTGAGAGGCAGCAGTGAGAAAGCTGAGAGGCAGCAGTGAGAAGCTGGAGAGGCAGCAGTGATGGAAGCTGGAGAGGCAGCAGTGATGGAAGCTGGAAGGCAGCAGTGATGGAAGCTGGAGGCAGCAGTGATGGAAGCTGGAAGGCAGCAGTGATGGAAGCTGGAGAGGCAGCAGTGATGGAAGCTGAGAGGAAGCAGAGTGAGGAAGCTGGAGAGGCAGCAGTGATGGAAGCTGGAGAGGCAGCAGTGATAGCTGGAAGGCGCAGTGAGAAGTGAAGGCAGCAGTGAGGAAGTGGAGAGGCAGCAGTGAGGAAGTGGAGAGGCACATGATGGAAGCTGGAGAACAGCAGGATGGAAAGGCTGAGGCAGCATGATGAAGTGGAGAGGCAGCAGTGATGGAAGCTGGAGGCAGCAGTGAGAAGCTGGAGAGGCAGCAGTGATGGAAGCTGAGAGGCAGCAGTGATGGAAGCTGGAAGGCAGCAGTGAGGAAGCTGGAGGCAGCAGTGATGGAAGCTGGAGAGCAGCAGTGATGAAGCTGGAGAGGCAGCAGTGAATGGGACAGGTGGAAAGGCACAGTGATGGAAGCTGGAGAGGAGCAGTGATGGAAGCTGGAGGCAGCAGTGATGAAGCTGGAGGCAGCAGTGATGGAAGCTGGAAGGCAGCAGTGATGAGCTGGAGAGGCATGATGGAAGCTGAGAGAGCAGTGAGAAGCTGGAAGGCGCAGTGATGGAAGCTGAGAGCAGCAGTGAGGAAGCTGGAAGGCAGCAGTGATGGAAGCTGGAGAGGCAGCAGTGATGGAAGCTGGAGAGGCAGCAGTGATGGAAGCTGGAGAGGCAGCAGTGATGGAAGCTGGAGAGGCAGCAGTGATGGAAGCTGGAGAGCAGCAGTGATGGAAGCTGGAAGGCAGCAGTGAGGAAGCTGGAAGGCAGCAGTGATGGAAGCTGGAGAGCAGCAGTGATGGAGCTGGAGAGGCAGCAGTGATGGAAGCTGGAGAGGCAGCAGTGATGGAAGCTGGAGAGGCAGCAGTGATGGAAGCTGAGAAGGCAGCAGTGATGAAGCTGGAGAGCAGCAGTGAAAGCTGGAGAGGCAGCAGTGATGGAAGCTGAGAGGCAGCATGATGGAAGCTGGAGAGCAGCAGTGATGGAAGCTGGAGAGGCAGCAGTGATGGAAGCTGGAGAGGCAGCAGATGGAAGAGCTGGAGAAGGCAGCAGTGATGGAAGCTGGAGAGGCAGCAGTGATGGAAGCTGGAGAGGCAGCAGTGAGGAAGCTGGAGAGGCAGCATGATGGAAGCTGGAAGGCAGCAGTGAACTGAGAAGCCTGGAGGCAGCAGTGATGGAAGCTGAGAGGCAGCAGATGGAAGCTGAGAGGCAGCAGTGATGGAAGCTGGAAACAGCAGTGACGAAACTGGAAGCAAGCATGATGACAGGAAACAGAGAAACTTGGAAGGCAGCAGTGACTGGAAGCTGAAGGCAGCAGGCTGATAAGACTGGAAGAGGCAGCAGTGAGGAAGCTGGAGAGGCAGCAGTGATGGAAGCTGGAGAGGCAGCAGTGATGGAAGCTGGAGAGGCAGCAGTGAGGAACTGGAAGGCAGCAGTGACGGAAGCTGGAGAGGCAGCAGTGACGGAAGCTGGAAGGCAGCAGTGATGAGGCATGGAAGCAGCAGTGAGGAAGCTGGAGAGGCAGCAGTGAGAGCTGGAGCAGCAGTGAGGAAGCTGGAGAGGCAGCAGTGATGGAAGCTGGAGAGGCAGCAGTGATGGAAGCTGGAAGGCAGCAGTGATGGAAGCTGGAAGGCAGCATGATGATGGAAGCTGGAAGGCAGCAGTGATGGAAGCTGAGAGGCAGCAGTGATGAAGCTGGAGAGCAGCAGTGATGGAAGCTGGAGAAGGAGCATGATGGAAGCTGGAAGGCAGCAGTGATGGAAGCTGGAGAGCGCATGATGAAGCTGGAAGGCAGCAGTGACGGAAGCTGGAGAGGCAGCAGTGATGAAGCTGGAAGGAGCAGTGATGGAAGCTGGAGAGAGCAGTGATGAAGCTGGAAAGGCACAGTGATGAAGCTGGAGAGAGCAGCAGTGATGGAAGCTGGAGAACAGCATGATGGAAGCTGGAAGGCAGCATGATGAAACTGGAGAGCACATGAAGAAGCTGGAGAGGCAGCAGTGATGAAGCTGGAGAGGCAGCAGTGACGAAGCTGAGGCAAGAGGAGCTGAGCAGCTAGTGACGGAAGCTGGAGAAAGGCAGCAGTGACGGAAGCTGGAGAGGCAGCAGTGATGGAAGCTGGAAGGCAGCAGTGAGAGCTGGAGAGGCAGCAGTGATGGAAGCTGGAGAGGCAGCAGTGATGGAAGCTGGAGAGGCAGCAGTGATGGAAGGTGGAGAGGCAGCAGTGATGGAAGGTGGAGAGGCAGCAGTGATGGAAGCTGGAGAGGCAGCAGTGACGGAAGCTGGAGAGGCAGCAGTGACGGAAGCTGGAGAGGCAGCAGTGACGGAAGCTGGAGAGGCAGCAGTGACGGAAGCTGGAGAGGCAGCAGTGACGGAAGCTGGAGAGGCAGCAGTGACGGAAGCTGGAGAGGCAGCAGTGACGTACCACTCACAAATCTTTTTCTTTATTCTGCCCCAAGTTTCACCGCTTGTTAGCTCAGCAGTTTTCTGCAGATTTACACGATATGTCTTGACCAAGAACTGGGCTTTCCAAATTAAATCTTAAAATTGTGTGTGTGTGTGTGTGTGTGTGTGTGTGTGTGTGTGTGTGTATGTGTGTGTGTGTGTGTACTCACCTAATTGTACTCGCCTAATTGTGGTTGCAGGGGTCGATACTTAGCTCCTGGCCCCACCTCTTCACTGACCGGTACTAGGTCCTCTCTCTTCATGTTCCATGAGCTTTATCATACCTCGTCTTAAAGCTATGTATGGTTCCTGCCTCCACTACATCACTTGCTAGATTCCACTTCCTGACAACTCTATGACTGAATAAATACTTCCTAACATCCCTTTGACTCGTCTGAGTCTTCAACTTAAAATTGTGTCCCCTTGTTTCTGTGTCCCATCTCTGGAACATCCTGTCTCCGTTCACCTTATCTATTCCACGCAGTATTTTGTATGTCGTTATCATGTCTTCCCTAACCATTCTGTCCTCCAGTGTCGTCAGGCCGATTTCCCTTAACCTTTCTTCATAGGACATTCCCCTTAGCTCTGGAACTAACCTTGTTGCAAACCTTTGCACTTTCTCTAATTTCTTGACGTGCTTGACCAGTTGTGGGTTCCAAACTGGTGCTGCATACTCCAATATGGGCCTGACGTACACAGTGTACAATGTCTTGAACGATTCCTTACTAAGGTATCGGAACGCTATTCTCAGGTTTGCCAGGCGCCCATATGCTGCACCAGTTATCTGGTTGATGTGTGCTTCCGGAGACGTGCTCGGTGTTATACTCATCCCAAGATCTTTCTCCTTGAGTGAGGTTTGCAGTCTTTGGCCCCCCTAGCCTATACTCTGTCTGCGGTCTTCTCTGCCATTCCCCGATCTTCATGTGTGTGTATGTACTCACCTAGTTGTGGTTGCAGGGGTCGATTCATAGCTCCTGGCCCCGCCTCTTCACTGGCCGCTACTGGGTCACTCTCCCTGCGCCATGAGCTTTATCATACCTCTTCTTAAAGCTATGAATGGAACCTGCCTCCACTACATCGCTCCCCAAACTATTCCACTTCCCGACCACTCTGTGACTGAAGAAATACTTCCTAACATCCCTGTGATTCATCTGAGTCTTCAACTTCCAACTGTGTCCCCTTGTTGCTGTGTCCCATCTCTGGAACATTCTGTCTCTGTCCACCGTGTCAATTCCTCTCAGTATTTTATATGTCGTTATCATGTCCCCCTATCTCTCTTGTCCTCCAGTGTCGTCAGGTCGATTTATCTTAACCTCTCCTCGTAGGACATACCCCTTAGCTCCGGGACTAGTCTTGTTGCAAACTTTTGCACTTTCTCTAGCTTCTTTACGTGCTTGGCTAGGTGTGGGTTCCAAACTAGTGCTGCATACTCCAATATGGGCCTAACGTACACAGTGTACAGGGTCCTGAACGATTCTTTATTAAAATGTCGAAAAGCTGTTCTTAGGTTTGTTAGGCGCCCGTATGCTGCAGCAGTTATTTGTTTGATGTGCGCCTCAGGAGATGTGCCTGGTGTTATACTCACCCCAAGATCATTTTTCTTGATTGAGGTTTGTAGTCTCTGGCCCCCTAGACTGTACTCCGTCTGCCGTCTTCTTTGCCCTTCCCCAATCTTCATGACTTTGCAATTGGTGGGGTTGAACTCCAGGAGCCAATTGCTGGACCAGGCTTGCAGCCTGTCCAGATCCCTTTGTAGTTCTGCCTGGTCCTCGTCCGATTGAATTCTTCTCATCAACTTCACATCATCTGCAAACAGGGACACTTCGGAGTCTATTCCTTCCGTCATGTCGTTCACAAATACCAGAAACAGCACCGGTCCTAGGACTGACCCCTGTGGAACCCCACTCGTCACCGGCGCCCACTCTGACACCTCGCCACGGACCATGACTCGCTGTTGTCTTCCTGACAGGTATTTCCTGATCCATTGTAGTGCCTTCCCTGTTATCCCTGCCTGGTCCTCCAGCTTTTGCACTAATCTCTTGTGTGGAACTGTGTCAAACGCCTTCTTACAGTCCAAGAATATGCAATCTACCCACCCTTCTCTCTCTCTTGTCTTACTGCTGTCACCCTGTCATAGAACTCCAGTAGGTTTGTGACAATTTCCCGTCCCTGAAACCGTGTTGCCCGTCGTTGATAAGCTCATTCCTTTCTAGGTGCTCCACCACTCTTCTCCTGATAATCTTCTCCATGACTTTGCATACTATACATGTCAGTGACACTGGTCTGTAGTTTAGTGCTACGTGCATGCGTGCGTGCGTGCGTGTACATGTGTGCGTGTACATGTGTGCGTGTGCGTGCGTGCTAAAAATTCGTAGTGAACAAATTAATAATTTAATGGAATAATTGGGATTCGGAGCAGCGGTCTTGGATTACCAGTCAATCGACTTAGTCCACTGCACCACCAGCCCTAGTCCACTGCACCACCAGCCCTAGTCCACTGCACCACCAGCCCTAGTCCACTGCACCACCAGCCCTAGTCCACTGCACCACCAGCCCTAGTCCACTGCACCACCAGCCCTGGTCCACTGCACCGCCAGCCCGGGTCCACTGCACCACCAGCCCTGGTCCACTGCACCACCAGCCCTAGTCCACTGCACCACCAGCCCTAGTCCACTGCACCACCAGCCCTAGTCCACTGCACCACCAGCCCTGGTCCACTGCACCGCCAGCCCGGGTCCACTGCACCACCAGCCCTAGTCCACTGCACCACCAGCCCTGGTCCACTGCACCACCAGCCCTAGTCCACTGCACCACCAGCCCTAGTCCACTGCACCACCAGCCCTAGTCCACTGCACCACCAGCCCTGGTCCACTGCACCACCAGCCCGGGTCCACTGCACCACCAGCCCGTCCTTTCAGTAACAGACAGTATATAACTGTCGCTAGCACAGTCACATGGGTGACAGTTGAACGAGTTTTAGAAGGTGATTATTTGACTCTGAGTCTTCTACTGCGTTCAGTGGGTCCCTTCCTTTTCTGTTCGTGTGTCAGTTGTTATTGACTTAATTTGACATCACTTATCGCCTTTGTGGTATGTTATAATTGTCTATTATTCATTGATAGAGAATTATCTAACCTAAGTAACCTAAAACGAAAAATTTGCTGCCAACCTGTATGTGAAAAATCCACATAGAATTTGCGAGGCTGGGTTGGCACCACACGGAGGTCGTAAGATTTGCCGAATAGTGCCGTGACTGGCCTCGGCAGCAGCGACTCATTCTGGTCTGAGCGTCTCCTACACAGCAACTCACAAGGATAACTACCTTAGGTATGACCCTTGTGGGGTAAGCTGGGAAGTGGTGATACTGGACTGACTAGGTTGGTGAGAGGAATGTTTTGAGTGGCAGAGATAATTCCAGGTGTTAACCCAGTATCTTGGCGACCGTGGTACTAATGACTGATGCCGCGGCAAGGAGTGGCAAGGCAGACGGGCCCAAACACACAAGGTACCTGCGAAAACATCTCATAGCTTATTGGAATATGTGGGTGGGGGAGGGATTAAAAGGAACATCTTTTAAGGTCCAGAGGACTCCGCACCAGGAGCAAGGCATGACGGAATGAAGTGTCCATTAGTATTTTAACCGAGAATGAGTTGACCACGAGTTTGCTCGTTGCTGAGAGTTCCTTTATTGTTTAGTGGTCTCTGTGTCTGAGTAGGCGTTGTTTCAAGGGAGGTGCCACCTTGATGCCGGTGAAGGTGCTGACTGAGAGGGCAAGGCTAGGAGGTGACACTCGACCAGCAATAAGATAAACAGCTAAGTATAGATCAGTGAGTATACGCGATGTGTTGAAGATAATGGTGGTGAGACTTACCTGTGTCAGGACGGTGATGAAGCTAGCATCACCAAACATAACTTCACTCATCATGACGGTGATGATGATAGCATCACCAAACATAACTTCACTCATCATGATGGTGATGAAGCTAGCATCACCAAACATAACTTCACTCATCATGACGGTGATGATGCTAGCATCACCAAACATAACTTCACTCATCATGATGGTGATGAAGCTAGCATCACCAAACATAACTACACTCATCATGATGGTGATGAAGCTAGCATCACCAAACATAACTACACTCATCATGATGGTGATGAAGCTAGCATCACCAAACATAACTTCACTCATCATGACAGTGATGAAGCTAGCATCACCAAACATAACTTCACTCATCATGATGGTGATGAAGCTAGCATCACCAAACATAACTACACTCATCATGATGGTGATGAAGCTAGCATCACCAAACATAAAAACACTCATCATGACAGTGATGAAGCTAGCATCACCAAACATAACTTCACTCATCATGATGGTGATGAAGCTAGCATCACCAAACATAACTACACTCATCATGATGGTGATGAAGCTAGCATCACCAAACATAACTTCACTCATCATGACAGTGATGAAGCTAGCATCACCAAACATAACTTCACTCATCATGACAGTGTTGAAGCTAGCATCACCAAACATAACTACACTCATCATGACAGTGTTGAAGCTAGCATCACCAAACATAACTTCACTCATCATGACAGTGTTGAAGCTAGCATCACCAAACATAACTACACTCATCATGACAGTGATGAAGCTAGCATCACCAAACATAACTACACTCATCATGACAGTGATGAAGCTAGCATCACCAAACATAACTTCACTCATCATGACGGTGATGAAGCTAGCATCACCAAACATAACTTCACTCATCATGACAGTGATGAAGCTAGCATCACCAAACATAACTTCACTCATCATGACAGTGATGAAGCTAACATCACCAAACATAACTTCACTCATCATGACGGTGATGAAGCTAGCATCACCAAACATAACTTCACTCATCATGACGGTGATGATGCTAGCATCACCAAACATAACTTCACTCATCATGACGGTGATGAAGCTAGCATCACCAAACATAACTTCACTCATCATGACAGTGATGAAGCTAGCATCACCAAACATAACTTCACTCATCATGACAGTGATGAAGCTAGCATCACCAAACATAACTTCACTCATCATGACAGTGATGAAGCTAACATCACCAAACATAACTTCACTCATCATGACAGTGATGAAGCTAGCATCACCAAACATAACTTCACTCATCATGACGGTGATGAAGCTAGCATCACCAAACATAACTTCACTCATCATGACGGTGATGAAGCTAGCATCACCAAACATAACTTCACTCATCATGACGGTGATGATGCTAGCATCACCAAACATAACTTCACTCATCATGACGGTGATGAAGCTAGCATCACCAAACATAACTTCACTCATCATGACGGTGATGATGCTAGCATCACCAAACATAACTTCACTCATCATGACGGTGATGAAGCTAGCATCACCAAACATAACTTCACTCATCATGACAGTGATGAAGCTAGCATCACCAAACATAACTTCACTCATCATGACAGTGATGAAGCTAGCATCACCAAACATAACTACACTCATCATGATGGTGATGAAGCTAGCATCACCAAACATAACTACACTCATCATGACAGTGATGAAGCTAGCATCACCAAACATAACTTCACTCATCATGACGGTGATGATGCTAGCATCACCAAACATAACTTCACTCATCATGACAGTGATGAAGCTAGCATCACCAAACATAACTTCACTCATCATGACAGTGATGATGCTAGCATCACCAAACATAACTTCACTCATCATGACGGTGATGATGCTAGCATCACCAAACATAACTTCACTCATCATGACAGTGATGAAGCTAGCATCACCAAACATAACTTCACTCATCATGACAGTGATGAAGCTAGCATCGCCAAACATAACTTCACTCATCATGACAGTGATGATGCTAGCATCACTAAACATAACTTCACTCATCATGACAGTGATGAAGCTAAGCTTACTAAATATAACTTCACTCATTCCTTGTAATTTCCACATTTTAAGACGCCCTCAGAGAAATATGCCTTGATAAATCATACTTTCCCTTGTACATGTGAGTGGTGATGTGTAATATCTGTAACCCCCCCTCTCTCTCTCTCTCTCTCTCTCTCTCTCTCTCTCTCTCTCTCTCTCTCTCTTCTTTCTTCTCTTTCTCTCTCTCTCCTGTGACATTTATCACCAGATCAAATTGCATTTGTTAATTAAATTTGTTTAAATTCCATTAAACAAAAGGGTCACTAAAAAGCATAAACGTGTAAAGTCAGTCATGATGGAGCCAAATATTCCACTCAAACATTAGTTAATGTTTGTCAGAAACAGGACAAGTGTTTCCTGACGCGGGTTTTAGTCATATAATGACCCGTAGCTGGAGCTTTTAGTCATCTGAACGAGGCCTTCCGCTGGCTTACCGGTCCACCTCTTTAAAAAATTATGGTTGTAATTATAACCATTAAATATTCAAACATTGTTTGCAAGCATGAAATGCAAGCATGAAGGAGCCAACTACCGCCATCACACAGTTTGCAAGCATGAAGGAGTAATTGCAACTCTCTGGTTATTTCTCTTTCCGTATTCCTCTTTACAAATAATACGTAGATTGACACCAGTCAGTCCATCTATCATCATTCTATCATGCAGGAGGAGCCACATGTCTATGGTGCATCCAACAAAATAAGCAGACTCTTGGATGTCACTACCGCCCGCCTCCGGCTGGGTTACAAGTATCTTTGGCAGGTTAAATCACCACCACCAGATGTAGACCAAACAAAATGTAAACTTTGTCAGTTGGATTATTGTCACACCCTGCGTCATTATGTACTGGAATGCGATAAACCCTGCGTCATTATGTACTGGAGTGCGATAAATTTAATGAATTCAGAGACAACTCACTCAGAAATGGTCATGAAATATCAAAGTATATTATCCACAGTGGTATATTACAAACCTTTTTGGAAAAATACCCTGACTTTGCCCACTGTAAGCAAAGCATTACCACTGTGTGTGTGTGTGTGTGTGTGTAATTAGTCCATCAATCTTGAAAGATTGATGGACTGATTACCTCGATGTTCTTCTGATCTTCACCATTCTTCTTTGTATTGGACTGATGAAGTCACTGTGTGGGGGAACGTTTTCATAATAAAGATTCCCAAGTGTTGTACATGTGTCTAATTTATTACTTTTGTTCCGTTTGTCATTTTTTCATTCATGTGTTGTGTTGTGTGTGTTTTGTTGTGTTGTGTGTGTTCTGTGTGTTCTGTGTGTGTTGTGTGTGTGTTGTGTGTGTTCTGTGTGTTGTGTGTGTTCTGTGTGTGTTCTGTGTGTTGTGTTTGTGTGTGTTGTGTGTGTGGTGTGTGTGTTGTGTGTGTTCTGTGTGTTGTGTGTGTTCTGTGTGTGTTCTGTGTGTTGTGTTTGTGTGTGTGGTGTGTGTGTTGTGTGTGTGTTTTGTGTGTGTGCTGTGTGTGTGTGTGTGTTGTGTGTGTGTGTCAGTAGTGACATTCTTGGTGGTAATGACCAAGATGCGCTCTGATTTACGTCATTTAACGGAAAGAACCAATCAGCGTCGCACTTGTTGTGCCAGGACCAATCAGTGCCGGTCTTGGCGAGTAGGGACCAATCAACATTAGTCTTGGTGGCCAGGGGCCAATCAGCGGCCGTGTTGGTGGACAGGGACCAATTAACACCAGTCTTGGTGGCTAGGGACCAATCAGCACACATGCTTCCTTTACACGCGGGATCTTACTAACCAGAGTTTCCTCTAAACGAGAATAACTCGCATTAATAAATGCTCAAAATGAAAATTTGAAACTACTAATTATTAATTAACCTGAAGCACACAATTTTTTATTCAACAATTTGCATATTGACGACAGTTTATTATTTGAGGAAAATAAATTCACTAAATGGGCAGTGTGAGGGAGGCAGTTAAGTCTTAATGGAGATTAATAGGCCAGGAGTCCTGCTTCCAATAATGAGCAATTTAAAATTAATTTCTTGCTTTTAAAAGTTAAAATGTAGAATCATTTAATTCCCTGGGGCTTCCCAGAATTTATGCTCAGTTTGTTTTTAACTGGTTAAGAGAGACATGGCTGGAATGTTCCAGAATATTAGATAGAATTGTCGATGCGTGGAACAATCTGCCAAGTGTGTCAGTGGGTAGCTTTGAAAAGAGATTAGACAAATATACGAGTTAGAAGTGTTGGCTGAGTATGATTAGTACCTGAGGTATTGAAACAAATTCCTGGGTAGCTATGGGTAAAGGATACACAAATAGGTGGGTGGGAATGGGTAGTTTTGAGAAGGAACTGCCTATTATGGTCAAGTAGACTTGCTGCAGCGTGTCTAATTTCATTCTCCTCCTCGTTTGGTGTACTAGCCTTAACGAGCAGTAGTTTATATTATTGTGACCACGAACAAGTGGTATGTATATATATATATGCAATAAGATCACAGTAAACGTGATATCACAATATGCAGAACAACCACTGTGAACAAATAGTGAAATTCCAAGCGCTTTCGTGACTTCCTTGATAATGTGAGAAGTCACGAAAGCGCTTAGAATTTCACTATTTTCTACAGTGGTGGTTCTCATATATATATATATATATATATATATATATATATATATATATATATATATATATATATATATATATATATTAACACGGCCGTCTCCCTCCAAGGCAGGGTGGCCCGAAAAAGAAAAACTTTCATCATTCACTCCATCACTGTCTTGCCAGAGGCGTGTTCACACTACAGTTATAAAACTGTAACATTAACACCCCTCCTTCAGAGTGTAGACACTGTACTTCCCATCTCCAGGACTCAAGTCCAGCCTGCCGGTTTCCCTGAATCCCTTCATAAATGTTACCTTGCTCACACTCCAACAGCACGTCAAGTTCTAAAAACCATTTGTCTCCATTCGCTCCTATCACACTCATGCATTCTTGCTGGAAGTCCAAGCCCCTCGCACACAAAACCTCCTTTACCCATTCCCTCCAACCTTTCCTAGGCCGACCCCATACCCCGCCTTCCCTCCACTACAGATTTATACACTCTCAAAGTCATTCTATTTCCTTCCAGACTCTCTAAATGTCCGAACCACCTCAACCCCTCCTCAGCTCTCTGGATAATAGTTTTGGTAATCCCGCACCTCCTCCTAATTTCCAAACTACGAATTCTCTGCATTATACTCACACCACACATTGACCTCAGCCATGACAAGACAAAGATCACAACAGCCAGGAAGATGACGGGGTGGGTATTGAGAACTTTCAAAACAAGGGAAATAATGCCGATGGTGACACTATTCAAATCGCTAGTGCTCCCTCACTTAGAATACTGCTCAGTGCTGACGGCCCCGTTCAGGGCAGGAGAAATAGCAGAGCTGGAACAAATCCAGAGATCGTTTACGGCTCACATTGAGCCATTGAAACATCTAAATTATTGGGAACGCCTTCAAGTCTTGAACATGTACTCATTGGAGCGGAGGAGAGAGAGATACATGATAATATATACATGGAAAGTACTTGAGGGCCTGGTCCCAAATCTGCACACTGCCATAACAACATACTGGAGTGAGAGATATGGGAGAAAGTGTAAAATAAATCCAGTGAGGAGCAGGGGTGCGGTGGGGACAATACGGGAGCACTGTATTAACATCCGGGGTCCCAGACTATTCAACATCTTACCAGAAGATATCCGAAACACGGCTGGAACCAGTGTAGAAGCCTTCAAGAGGAAACTGGACAAATATCTTCACCAGGTGCCAGATCAACCAGGCTGTGATGGATATGTGGGGCAGCGGGCCTCCAGCAGCAACAGCCTGGTTGACCAGGCAAGCACCAGACGAGCCTGGCCCATGGCCGGGCTCAGAGAGTAGATACTCTCGAAACTCTTCAAAGGTATATCAAAGGTATGACATCTCCACTGCCTCCAGCCTTCTTGTTGCAACATTCACCACCCATGCTCTCATGCATTCCCCTTTTTGCTTCCATGGATAAAATTCTTTGTCTCCATAGACTCCTCAGTGCACCACTCACCTTTTTTCCCTCATCAATTCTATGATTCACCTCATCATTCATAGACCCATCTGCTGACATGTCCACTCCTAAATATCTAAATACATTCACCTCCTCCATACTCTCTCCCTCCAATCTGATATCCAATATTTAGTCACCTAATTTTTTTTATCCTCCTCACCTTACTCTTTCCTATATTCACTTTTAATTTTCTTCTTTTACATACCCTACCAAACTCATCCACCAACCTCTGCAACTTCTCTTCAGAATCTCCCAAAACCACAGCGTCATCAGCAAAGAGTAACTGTGACAACTCCCACTTTTATGTTAGATTCTTTATCGTTTAACCTTGCACCTCTTGCCAACACCCAAGCATTCACTTCTCTTACAACCTCATTTATAAATATATTGAACAACCACGGTGACATTACACATCCTTGTCTAAGGCCCACTTTTACTGGGAAATAATCTCCCTCTCTCCTACATACTCTGAGCCTCACTATCCTCGTAAAAAATCTTCACTGCTTTCAGTAACCTACCTCCTACACGAAATCACAGCTTCCCTATCTTCATCAACATTTAACAATTTCTCAAAATATTCCCTCCATCTTCCCGATACTTATAACTCTCCATTTAATAACTCTCCTCTCCTATTTTTAACTATCAAATCCATTCATTCCCTAGGCTTCCTCAACTTATTAATCTCACTCCAAAACTTTTTCTTATTTTCAACAAAATTTGTTGATAACATCTCACCCACTCTCTCATTTGCTCTCTTTTTACATTGCTTCATCACTCTCTCAACCTCTATTTTTATCTCCATATACTTCTCCCTTGTTGCATCACTTCTACTTTGTAAAAACCTCTAATTTGCTAATTTTTTCTCTCTTACTACTCTCTTTACATCATCATTCCACCAATCGTTCTTCTTCCCTCCCGCACCCACTTTCCTGTAACCACAAACTTCTGCTGAACACTTTAACACTATATTCTTAAACCTACCCCATACATCTTCGACCCCATTGTCTATACTCTCACTAGCCCATCTGTTCTCCAATAGTTGTTTGTATCTTACCCTAACTGCCTCCTCCTTTATTTTATAAACCTTCACCTCTCTCTTACTTGCTGCTTCTATTTTTTTTGTATCCCATCTACCTTTTACTCTCACTGTAGCTACAACTAAAAAGTGATCCGATATATCTGTGGCCCCTCTATAAACATGTACATCCTGAAGTCTACCCAACAGTCTTTTATCTACCAATACGTTGTCCAACAAACTACTGTCATTACGCCCTACATCATATCTTACCTGGAGTATACCTGGAGAGAGTTCCAGGGGTCAACCCCTGCGGCCCGGTCTGTGACCAGGCCTCATGTTGGATCAGAGCCTGATCAACCAGGCTGTTACTGCTGGCCGCACGCAATCCAACGTACGAACCACAGCCTGGCTGGTCAGGTACCGACTTTAGGTGCCTGCCCAGTGCCTGCTTGAAGACAGCCAGGGGTTTGTTGGTAATCCCCCTGATGTATGCTGGGAGGCAGTTGAACAGTCTTTGGCCTCTGACACTTATTGTGTTGTCTCTCAACGTGCTAGTGGCACCCCTGCTTTTCATTGGGGGGATGTTACATCGCCTGCCGAGTCTTTTGCTTTCGTAGGGAGTGACTCTCGTGTGCAAGTTTGGTACTAATCCCTCGAGAATTTTCCACGTGTATATAATAAGGTAACTCTCCCGCCTGCGTTCTAGGGAGTACAGGTTTAGGAACTTCAAGCGTTCCCAGTAATTGAGGTGGTTTATCACAGTTATGCGTGCCATGAAGGTTCTCTGCACATTTTCTAGGTCAGCAATTTCACCTGCCTTGAAAGGTGCAGTTAGTGTGCAGCAATATTCCAGCCTAGATAGAACAAGCGACCTGAAAAGTATACTTATTTATCCTCTTTTTCTTAAAATATGTGTTAACTATAACCAAACCCCTTTCTATACAAAGTTCAATCAAATGCTCCTTATTATCATTTACACCTGGCACCCCAAACTTACCTACCACACCCTCTCTAAACACCTACTTTAGCATTTAGGTCCCCTACCACGATTACTCTCTCACTTGGCTCAAAAGTTCCTACACACTCGCTTAACATCTCCCGAAATCTCTCTCTCTCCTCTACACTCCTCTCTTCTCCAGGTGCATACACACTTATTATGACCCACTTTTCACATCCGACCCTTATTTTAATCCACATAATCCTTGAATTTATACATTTATGTTCCCTCTTCTCTCTCCATAACTGATCCTTCAACATTATTGCTACCCCTTCCTTAGCTCTAACTCTCTCAGATACTCCTGACTTAATCCCATTTATTTCTCCCCACTGAAACTCGCCTACCCCCTTCAGATTTGTTTCGCTTAGGGCCAGGACATCCAACTTCTTTTCATTCATAACATCGGCAATCATCTCTTTCTTATCATCCGCACTACATCCACGCACATTCAAACATCACAGTTTTATGAAGTTTTTCCTTATCTTGCTTTCAGTAATTTATACAGGAGAAGGGGTTACTAGCCCATTGCTCCCGGCATATATATATATATATATATATATATATATATATATATATATATATATATATATATATATGTCGTGCCGATTATGTAAAACTGGTCAATTAGCAAAAACTCATCTAAAATTAAGTCCTTTCTAAAATTTTCTCTTATACGTTTAAATATATATTTTTTTTCATTTATGTTAATGTAAGAATTTATAATTTTGTACCAAGAGAAACTTTGAAAACCTACCTAACCTTATTACAACAAGCGCAATTTAATTTAGCCTAACCCAACTAAATATATTTTAGATACGTTAACATTAATTTAATAATAAACAAACACAATGAAATATATTTTTTTCGTTATGTTCAGAATGATTTTGGCGAAATTATTGCATACACAAATTTTCACTTGTCTTATATGGCAAGGTGAGCGTTGCTATTTAAGCCAGAATCGCAAGTTTTACCTAATCGGCACGACATATATATATATATATATATATATATATATATATATACACACACACACACACACAATTAACCATTCGCCGTAGCCCAGACCAGACGTTCTCTGATCGTCTGTCGGGGTTCGAAAGTTTTATCTTAAGTGTTAGACGTACATTTTCGGGCGGCACCACAGCCCAGCAACACACTCGCCTCTGCCCTGTCAGAGTTCAGAGGTTCGGACGTAAAGTATTACAAACACACTTTACCCTCAACTTAACGTAGGTGAATGGTTGTACTGTCCCTCTGGTGAGAGGCGTCCGCCGGTCATTTCTCAAGTGAATATTCTAAAATTAAAGTGTTCCAACAGTTAACGTTTTTATGATGGAATTTAACGTAACTAATTGGCACGTAATAGAAATAAGAGAATGAAATCAGGACACCATGAATGTAGACTGTGACAATTTATTGAAAGCATCAGACAGAGAAAGGGATCTTGGAATTATTATTAAAAAAAAAAAAATTGTCATCGTAAGGTCATGTAAATGTAAGTGTGAGGAACTGGTATGCTACACTGACACACTGGTATGCTACACTGACACACTGGTATGCTACACTGACACACTGGTATGCTACACTGACACACTGGTATGCTACACTGACACACTGGTATGCTACACTGACACACTGGTATGCTACACTGACACACTGGTATGCTACACTGACACACTGGTATGCTACACTGACACACTGGTATGCTACACTGACACACTGGTATGCTACACTGACACACTGGTATGCTACACTGACACACTGGTATGCTACACTGACACACTGGTATGCTACACTGACACACTGGTATGCTACACTGACACACTGGTATGCTACACTGACACACTGGTATGCTACACTGACACACTGGTATGCTACACTGACACACTGGTATGCTACACTGACACACTGGTATGCTACACTGACACACTGGTATGCTACACTGACACACTGGTATGCTACACTGACACACTGGTATGCTACACTGACACACTGGTATGCTACACTGACACACTGGTATGCTACACTGACACACTGGTATGCTACACTGACATACTGGTTTGCTACACTGACACACTGGTTTGCTACACTGACACACTGGTTTGCTACACTGACACACTGGTATGCTACACTGACACTGGAAAATATTTTTTAAATATATGGATGGTGAAATGTTAAGAAAATTTATCTCTTATTTGGACAAAATTGGCCTCTGAAGGGAGGTTCCTTGATGCTGTTGAGGGGTTCTTGATCTAGGGAATTGGATCTGTGCTCCAATTCTCTGTATTAAGCAGTCTGAATGCTTTCCACCCCCCGCTCACAGGCGCTGCATATTCCCTACGGATTTAGCACTCCCCGTGATCGTAATAATGGACCAAATTGGAATAATTAGCTCTGGAGACAGGTCAGAGGTATGTCACAAGTAACTCATTAGTCTGGCGTAACCAGGAAAGTGCCAGAGCTGAACGATTGTTATGGTAATTACTGTGCAAACAACGTGAAAGAGAATATTAAATATATATTTGGTGGGAATGCGTAGAAGGGATCTACAAGGGCGTCGTCCTGTGGTTGACGTCGAGCGCCGCAGGTAACCTTAATTGAACTGCAGGTTGATAAGAGTAGAACCGTACCGTGGTAGTTGCTGGCTTGAGGCACACCTGAGCCCTCTCTCACATGCACACATATGCGGGGCTAGGAGCTGAGATTCGACCATTGCAAGCATGTTTAGGTGAATGCACACACACATACCCAAACATACATAAACACACACACGCACACATACTGTTACATTTGAAGGTAATTAAGCAGATTTTGCACCAGGAACCATTATGCATGGCATCAAAGGTGTGTGTGTTGAGTGGCAGGTGATGCGTGACATTGTAGTTAAACCAGCACCCGGATAGTGTATTTCCACACGCACTGTCGCGTTGAGTTGCGTTCACGCGGACACTACTCATTACTACTAACAGGGGAGGAATGACGCCTGTAGTATTACGTATACTTAAAGAGTATTATACCTTTAGTGGTTGCAGGATTTGTTTACATTTTCTTTCTTCAAACTATTTAAAGCTGGTGTCTCTGGGAGGTGTCGTTGTTTCTCTGCAGCTGTGATATTGCTCACTGTCGCACAGACACCTGCAAGCTGCAGCTGTGATATTGCTCACTGTTGCAACAGACACCTGCAAGCTGCAGCGCCTCGGAAACTCTGGCTGGAGTGATCTTACCTATCACGAAGTGCTGTGCATACTATTATGGGCTTTCCATTTATTGTATCTTTGTTGTAGAATGAAAAAATCTACATAAACAGTCATTTATTGAGGGTTGGTGCGGGAGGGAAGAGGAGCATTTGGTGGAATGATGAGGTAAAGAGAGTGGTGAGAGAGGAAAAGTTAGGGTATGAAAGGTTTTCAAAGCAGAAGTGATATTGAAGAAAAAAAAGAGGTTAAGAGAGTGGTGAGGGAGTGTTAAGGCAGAGCAAGTGAGAGAGTGTGAGGTTCTGTCAAGAAATTTTGCTGAAAATAAGAAAAAGTTTTGGAGTGAGATTAATAAGTTGAGAAAGCCTCGGGAGTGAATGGATTTGACAGTTAAAGATAGATGAGAAGAGTTATTAGATGGGGAGTTGGAGGTATTAGGAACATGAAGGGAATATTTTGAGGAGCTGTTGAATGTTGATGAAGAAAGGGAGGCAGTGATTTCATGCATTGGCTAGAGAGGTATAACATCCTTAAGGAGTGAGGAAGAGCCAGATGCAAGAGTAGGGAAGGTGTGTGAGGCAGTGGGTAAAATGAAAGAGGGTAAAGCAGCTTGGATTGATGGGATCAAGACCGAAATGTTAAAAGCAAGTGGGGATATAGTTTTGGAGTGGTTGGTGCTTCTGTTAAATGTATGAAGCAGTTACATAGGGGTTGGCAGAGAGCATGCATAGTTCTTTTGTATAATGAAAAAGGAGACAAAAAGAGTGTAAGAATTATAGGGGAATAAGCCTGTTGAGTATACCTGGTAAAGTGTATGGAGTTATTATTAAAAGAACTAAAGGTGAGATGAATAGCAGGATCGCTGATGAACAAGGAGGCGTTATGAAGGGTAGATGTATAAACCAAGTGTTTACAATGAAGCATATAGGTGAACATTATTTAGATAAGGGTAAGGAAGTTCTTGTTTCATTTGTGGATTTAGAAAAGGCATATGGTAGGGTGGATAAAGGGCAATGTGGCAGATGTTACAAGTGCATAAAATAGGTGGTAAGTTACTGAAAGCAGTTAAGAGTTTTTATGAGGACAGTGAGGCTCAAGTTAGTGTATGCAGGAGAGAAGGAATGTATTTTTGAGTAAAAGTAGACCTTAGACATGGATACAGGTTGTCACCATGGTTAACATAGATGGATTTGCAAAAGAAGTGAATGCTAGACTGTTGGGAAGAGGCGTATGATTAAAATAAATACAATCTAATACAAAGTGGGAATTGTCGTAGTTACTTTTTGCCGATAACACTGTGCTTTTGTGAGATTCTGAAGAGAAGCTGCAAAGGTTGGTGAATGAATTTGGGAGGGCATGTAAAATAAAGAAATTAAAAGTGAACATAGGAAAGAGCAAGGTGATGAGGGTAACAAACAATTTTGGTAATGAAAGATTGGATATCAGAGTTGAAGGAGGAAGTATGGAGGAAATGAATGTGTTCATATATTTGGGAGGATGTAGAAAGGTGGAAGTATGAGAGAATTGTGGTACCAACGCTCTTATATGGGTGTGACGCATGGGTGGTGGATGTTGCAACAAGGAGAAGGCTGGAGGCAGTGGAGATGTCGTGTCTGAGGGCAATGTGTGGTGTGAATATTATGTAGAGAATTCGTAGCTTGCAGATTAGAAGGTGCGGGGATACTAATAGTATTATCCAGAAGGCTGAGAAGGGGTTATGAGGGGGGGTTTGGATACTTAGAGAGGAAAAACAAAGTACGATGACTTGGAGGGTGTATAAATCTGTAGTGGAAGGAAGGGAGGGTAGGGGTCACCCAAGGAAAGGTTGGAGTTAGGTGGTAAACGAGGTTTTGTATGCGAGGGGGTTTGAACATCCAGCAGGCGTGTGCAACATTCATGAACGAATTCAGGGAAACCAGTTAGCCGGACTTGAGTTCTGGAGGTGGAAAGTACAGTGCCTGCACTCTGAAGGAGAGGGCCGGCATATTTGCAGCTTGGAGGGGCATCTGAACTGTAGTGTCAGCGCGCCTCTGGCAAGACAGTGATGGAGTGAGTGATGATGAAAGTGTTTCTTTATCGGGCCACTCTGCCTTGGTGGGAGACGGCCGGTGTGTTAAAAAAAAAAATTAATTTGGTTTTTTTTTGCAGTTGTTATCGTCAAGTGACGTGTCAACCTGACCTGACCGTCAGTGTTTACCCTCCCCTCCCATCACTATATACACTGCATTTGTAGTTCTATCTTTAAGACTTAAAAAAATACTCCAGTGCGACAAGTCATCTTTAATAAAATGCCGGTGTGCATACGCGTGTTTATAAGCAAGTATTGATACACCAATTAGAGAAACCTACTTTAATTCATCTAAATCTAATATTTATTAACCTCTTCTTACCGGATATAATCTGACTACATGATGCCATCACAGTAAACCAATCTCCAACCTTCCATAATTCCTCCTATCGCAGTTCCTAATAGTTATAATCATAACCATAATTTTAAAGGGGTGGACCGGTAAGCCAGCGGAAGGCCTCGGTCAGATGACCAAAAGCTCCAGCTGCGGGTCATCATATGACTAAGACCCGCATCAGGAAACACTTGTAATGTTTCCTGACAAACCTTACCTAACCTAAACCCTCCCATCGCAATTATCTTCCATTCTTCACCACTCCCTACCCCACATAGCCTCTCCTGCCACAAAACTTCACTCATAACCTCCCATCCCCCTCCCACGTATCCTATCCCATCGTAATTGTCTTCACTCTGAACCGTACACAGCCCCTCCCACCTCGTAATGTAACCCTCTTCACTTCCAGGATAAACTACCTCAAGAAGGGGACTTGCACCTCGCGTCTCGTCCCTCTGCTGCTGCTGCTGTCCTCTTTAAGGCAACACAATTCCTTGTTTCATCAAGGAGGAATTTCTTGGTCCTTTACCCTGGATAGTGTTGTAAACACTTCAACTGTAATTATATCCTCATCGGCGTCTGTTTCAACGTGAGACCAGGAGTTGTGCAGACCGCTTTCACTGTTATCATCTGTTCAAAACAACTTTCACTGTTACCTGTTCAAACTTTTAAATTTTCCTGGATGTTTAAAATCCACACTCACTGTTTTCCATGGATCGCAGACAGGAGACATACAATTCTCACATGGACAATACTGGACACTGAAATAACTCTTGGAATAGCGAAAGAGATGTTAGGTGGTGCACAGTGCCTCCAGTGTACAGTGCCTCCAGTGTACAGTGCCTTCAGTGTACAGTGCTTCCAGTGTAGTATCTACAGTGTACAGTGCCTCGTGTACAGTGTCTACAGTGTACAGTGCCTCCAGTGTACAGTGCCTCCAGTGTACATTGTTTCTAGTGTACAGTGCCTCCAGTATATAGTGCTTCTAGTGTAGTGCCTCCAGTGCACAGTTCATCCAGTGTACAGTGTCTCCAGTGCACAGTGCATCCAGTGTACAGTGCCTCCAGTGTACAGTGTTTACAATGTACAGTGTCTACAATGTACAGTGCCTCCAGTGTACAGTGCCTCCAGTGTACAGTGTCTACAGTGTACTGTGCCTTCAGTGTACAGTGACTCCAGTATACAGTGTACAGTGCCTTCAGTGTACAGTGACTCCAGTATACAGTGTACAGTGCCTTCAGTGTACAGTGCCTCCAGTATACAGTGTCTACAGTGTACAGTGCCTCCAGCGCACAATAGAGGCGCAAGAAGCACGTTGTTAAATGCTTTAATCTTGAGAGCACACGTCAGTTGACCTGACCTTGCCTGTCTCACCTCCTCACTTGACCTGTCTTATGGGTTTCTTCCATTTTTCTCTTGCGACTACTTTTTATTCAAGATGGTTCGAAACGTCGTTTTAAGGTTCCTCTTCAGATTGTGGGATAATGGGGAATCTATTAAGATAATTCAATAAACGTAAAGATACAAAGTTTACAATAACTTTCCATTCTTTCTCATAGTTGTGACTGATATATCACTGGTCAACAACAACAATAACAACAAAATTCGTTGCCAGAGATATTTGAAGGTATTTAGGGTATTTTTGGGTTGTTGCATTCGAAAATGCCATTAGGTTTTTCAAATTCCTTGTAGTTTGTGAGATATTGCATACCTGCCCTCAATTAACACGGAACTTTAGCCATAACGTATGTATTTGTAGTGAGAATTTGTATGTACATATAGTTTTAATAAAGATTAAAATTTTATTTTTAAATTATTGAATATTTAACGAAAGGAGTTGTATCAACGACCCACCTGACAATACTGTGACATTTATTTTATTTTTTCTAGATAAACATGAGTTCTTCACGAAGAGTCTGCTTAAACAATCCCAGTGCATTTTTGCTTCATTTGTGGAGAATACTCTTTGCAAAATCAAGGAAAAAGGCATCAGGGATTTTGTAAAACAAGTTTGTCTTGCTTATTTTGGAGTGGCGCTTGGAGCCCATATGGTTTGCAACACCTGGGTAGAATTCTTACGACAGTGGAAAAATAGGTAGAGGAAAAGTTTAAACTTCATTGTACCTATGGTGCAGAGAGTCGAAAACCCACCACGACGATTGTTCTTTCTGTATGCTGAAAGTTTCAGTCGATACAAGAAAGTCAGGTGGGAATATCCTGATTTGGAGTCAGCAAGGAGACCTGTGCCACACAGCGAAGACGTTCCCATACCTGTGTTTACAACACTGCCTGACCTTCCGTTGTCAGATGTTGAAGAAACTCAGTGTTTAGGATGCAACACAGGTGCGAGCAGGTAGATCGTTCCCTGGACTAAGTATGGAAAAACTGAAAGCTGGAGTCTTTGATGGTCCTCAAATTTAAAAGCTTATCAAGGATTCTAATTTCACACAAAATGTATGAATGGTGTTGAAGTTTGTGCATGATACAGTTTTGTGTCAGTTGTCAAGAACTTCTTGGGTAATCACAAAGCAGACAATTATATAGAATTGTTGCAAAACATCTGACAAACTTTATGAATTTAGGTACTAATATGAGCATAAAGGTTCACTTTCCCAATAACCACCACAGATTTCCACATAATCTTGGTAAGGTGAGTGAGGAACAAGGGAAGAGGTTCCATCAAGATATAAAGGTGATGAAGGAAAGGTATCAAGGCAGATGAGACACACATGATGGCAGACTACTGCCGGAGCCTCCAACGGTACTGTCCTGATGACCAACATAAAAGAAAAATCATACATATGCAGTAATTAGTGGCATCTGAATGATCTTACTATGTTAATCTGTTATTACATACAATGAAGTGCTAGTATTTATTTACATGGTTTGACTTTTGCATAATCTAAAAAAAAAAAATTGAGTGCGATTTGTAAGTTAGCCCCGCCTGATCAATATATTTTTCAAATCTTTTATGTTTTTCAGTGAGATACCAAATTTATCAAAAACTAGAGTCAATCAAGCAAAACCGATGACATATTCGGAATCAGCACCACAAACCCACCCTGTAATCGATGTAATATCATTGGTCACAATCCTCTTCATTTTGTATGATAATGGTGGATCTTTTAATATAATTGAACAAGCACAAAGATCCATAGTTTACAGTAACCTTCCTTCACACACGAGGGGTCATAGTTTACAGTAACCTTCCTTCACACACGAGGGGTCATAGTTTACAGTAACCTTCCTTCACACATGAGGGGTCATAGTTTACAGTAACCTTCCTTCACACACGAGGGGTCATAGTTTACAGTAACCTTTCTTCACACATGAGGGGTCATAGTTTACAGTAACCTTTCTTCACACACGAGGGGTCATAGTTTACAGTAACCTTCCTTCACACATGAGGGGTCATAGTTTACAGTAACCTTCCTTCACACATGAGGGGTCATAGTTTACAGTAACCTTTCTTCACACACGAGGGGTCATAGTTTACAGTAACCTTTCTTCACACACGAGGGTCATAGTTTACAGTAACCTTTCTTCACACACGAGGGTCATAGTTTACAGTAACCTTCCTTCACACGAGGGTCATAGTTTACAGTAACCTTCCTTCACACATGAGGGTCATAGTTTACAGTAACCTTCCTTCACACATGAGGGGTCATAGTTTACAGTAACCTTCCTTTACACATGAGGGGTCATAGTTTACAGTAACCTTCCTTCACACATGAGGGGTCATAGTTTACAGTAACCTTTCTTCACACATGAGGGGTCATAGTTTACAGTAACCTTCCTTCACACACAAGGGAATTACCAACATATTTCAGACTATCTTCACATGAGATCTTAACAAGCTCCTGCGTATTATTCCTGATAACCTGTGGTGCCTACATGGTGCTGCTAGCACCAACAAACTGACAGATCTGGCCTCAGGGGTATGGGGTCTGGTTAATCCCGGAACCATCAGCAGGTAGTGGTACGTTTTAGTGAGACCACCAGTATATTTCCTCCCGTTGATCCCAGCGGTGTATTATTAGCTGTATATCAACTCTTGGTGTATATGTTTGCAAGTATTTTTGATGTTTTTTTCGATATTAGTGTAAAAAAGGGGTGGCTGACCAGGGAGGGGAGGAGAGGGGAAAGAAGGGAAAGATCGTCAGAATGGGGAGAGGGAAGATATGGTGATGTTTGTGGTGTTAGTGGTGGTATTGTGGTGGGTGGTAGTGACAAGAGTGGCTATTGTGGGTCATGTTGAAGGTGTTGGTGGTTGTGGTAGTAATGAGGTTGAGCGGTGGTAACAACAGTGTTATTATTAGTAAGGTGGAAGAGGAGGTGGAAGAGGCGGCGGCGGAGGTGGAAGAGGAGATTCAAGTGAGAGCTAGAGAGCACTGGAGCCTGAATGGGTCTATTGGAATCGTGAGGTGAGTTTAATTTGACGCTCAGGAAAATGAGGAAACCTCAGCCATGATAGGAGGATTCTGGGGAGGGAATTTTCACCAGGGAATAAATATTTCTTGAATGAGGACAAAAAGGGTACCTCAGCTGGGACCACGACTCTTCAACACCCTCCCTTCATGCCTCAGATAGACTACCAGCACTCCCCTGGCTGTCTTCAATACCCTCCCTTCATGCCTCAGATAGACTACCAGCACTCCCCTGGCTGTCTTCAATACCCTCCCTTCATGCCTCAGATAGACTACCAGCACTTACCTGGCTGTCTTCAACACACTCCCTTCATGCCTCAGAGAGACTACCAGCACTCCCCTGGCTGTCTTCAACACCCTCCCTTCATGCCTCAGATAGACTACCAGCACTACCCTGGCTGTCTTCAACACACTCCCTTCATGCCTCAGGGAGACTACCAGCACTTCCCTGGCTGTCTTCAACACACTCCCTTCATGCCTCAGAGAGACTACCAGCACTCCCCTGGCTGTCTTCAACACCCTCCCTTCATGCCTCAGGGAGACTACCAGCACTCCCTGGCTGTCTTCAACACACTCCCCTTCATGCCTCAGGGAGACTACCAGCACTCCCCTGGCTGTCTTCAACACCCTCCCTTCGTGCCTCAGGGAGACTACCAGCACTACCCTGGCTGTCTTCAACACCCTCCCTTCATGCCTCAGGGAGACTACCAGCACTCCCCTGGCTGTCTTCAACACTCCCTTCATGCCTCAGGGAGACTACCAGCACTCCCTGGCTGTCTTCAACACACTCCCTTCATGCCTCAGGAGACTACCAGCACTACCCTGGCTGTCTTCAACACACTCTCTTCATGCCTCAGGGAGACTACCAGCACTACCCTGGCTGTCTTCAACACACTCCCTTCATGCCTCAGGGAGACTACCAGCACTACCCTGGCTGTCTTCAACACACTCCCTTCATGCCTCAGGGAGACTACCAGCACTCCCCTGGCTGTCTTCAACACACTCCCTTCATGCCTCAGGGAGACTACCAGCACTACCCTGGCTGTCTTCAACACACTCTCTTCATGCCTCAGGGAGACTACCAGCACTACCCTGGCTGTCTTCAACACACTCCCTTCATGCCTCAGGGAGACTACCAGCACTCCCCTGGCTGTCTTCAGCACCCTCCCTTCATGCCTCAGGGAGACTACCAGCACTCCCCTGGCTGTCTTCAACACACTCCCTTCATGCCTCAGGGAGACTACCAGCACTCCCTGGCTGTCTTCAACACACTCCCTTCATGCCTCAGGAGACTACCAGCACTACCCTGGCTGTCTTCAACACACTCCCTTCATGCCTCAGGGAGACTACCAGCACTCCCTGGCTGTCTTCAACACCTCCTTCATGCCTCAGGGAGACTACCAGCACTCCCTGGCTGTCTTCACACACCTCCCTTCATGCCTCAGGGTGACTACCAGCACTCCCCTGGCTGTCTTCAACACCCTCCCTTCATGCCTCAGGGAGACTACCAGCACTCCCCTGGCTGTCTTCAACACACTCCCTTCATGCCTCAGGAGACTACCAGCACTCCCTGGCTGTCTTCAACACCTCCCTTCATGCCTCAGGAGACTACCAGCACTTCCCTGGCTGTCTTCAGCACACTCCCTTCATGCCTCAGGGAGACTACCAGCACTCCCTGGCTGTCTTCAACACACTCCCTTCATGCCTCAGGGAGACTACCAGCACTCCCCTGGCTGTCTTCAAACCTCCCTTCATGAAGAATAAGACATTTGTGCAACATCTGGGTATCTCTACTTCTAAACATTTTGCCATCCAGTGGCTTTATCAATACATACAGTGCTAGTCACGGCATAATGCTGTGACGAAAATAAAAGGCCTACCATACAGGGGGGGTCTTTTTTCGTCAGTGCATTACGCCGGGTAGCAACTGTTAGTATGACGTCACGGCCTGCCACCACACTCCACAGTGACTCCTCAGTGCTCACGTGGCTGCCGTGGTGAGATTAAGTGTTGCACTTTTGTCTCTCATCCGCCCCATCTTTTGTCCGGTGTTCCCATTGTTTTAGGGCTATATATGTTTGATTATGGGTAAAATGAAGTCTTTAACACCTGAAAATATAGCTCAAAACATAGGGCTTCACAAAGCTGGGCACCAGACGAAAGAAATAGTGGAGAATGTTGGTGTGTGTGTGTGAGCGTTCAGTGAGGAACTGGGTGCAGCTTTTCAAGGCTGGTGGCGGTGTCGAGTTACCGTCTGCCAAACCTCGGCCTGGCCCCTCGAAGAAGACATCTGTTCATGCCTTAACTGTGGTAAAGAAGTAGTTAGAGAGTACACCTAAGATAACTGCTAGATAATTAAAAGAAAAGAACCCACATCTTCTCTCAGAGGTGTCTGTAAGAACTGTTAACAGACGTGTCAGAACTGAGCTGCAGTAGTCACTGCAAGGTTAAGAAACCGATCCTCTCCAAGCCACAGAAGAAACGTAGGCTGGATTATGCAAAGAAATATCTTCACTGGACTCCTCAACAGTGGTCTGAAGTACTTTGGAGTGATGAAGCAACTTTCACCATAACCTGTAACCGTGGGGGACAAGTATACCGGCCCAGAGGTACTGACCCGTTAGACCCACGCTACACCTGTGGGGACCACCAAACACCCAGACTCGCTCTTGGTTTGGGTGTGTTTCAGTGCTCAGAGTGTTGGTGAACTCAGTGTGCTCCCCAAAACTCAGTATATGAACAAGTATAATTACCTCGAGTTATTGTGTGACAATTTACCTGAAGCGTTTGACAAGTGTGGGGCTACGGTTTTTATGCAGGACGGTGCACTGTGTCATACCGCCAAATCTGTAGTTCAGTGGCTTAAGGACTGTGAAGTGAGGTTCTTTATTGACTGGCCAGGCAATTCCCCAGACCTAAACCCTATTGAGAATCTCTGGAGGCTGCTCTACATGAGGCATGTCAGCTAGCCCAGTGGCTTACGCGACAGTCTGGAGTTCTGAGACTTTCTGACCGCGGGTTCGAACCCCACCCGTGGTATGGTGTATGTAAATCTGTCGAGTACTTTACCATTACTACGAGATGCATTACGGTGCTACATTCTCACTACTTTGAGACGGCAGATTACAAAGTTCATGGACCAGCACAACCAACATAACCCGAACCAGCATGGCTTTAGAGCGGGTCGATCATGCCTGTCACAGCTGCTGAACCATATGACAGAATTACGGAGGCATTGGAGGACGACCAAAACGCAGATGTGATTTACACAGATTTTGCAAAGGCGTTTGACAAATGCGATCATGGAGTGATAGCGCACAAAATGAGGGCCATAGGCATTACGGGGAAGGTAGGCAGATGGATTTTTGAGTTCCTAACACACAGAACACAAAAAGTAGTAGTGAACAGGGCAAGATCCAGCATCAGCGAGGTCAAAAGCTCAGTGCCCTAAGGCACTGTCCTGGCACCTCTGCTGATTCTCATCCTCATAGCAGACATAGATAAAAACACCCAGCACACTTTTGTATCATCATTTGCAGATGACACTAAAATAAGCATGAAAGTCACTACGGTAGAGGACACTGAAAAATTACAGGAACACTATATACAAAAAGCAAGAGGGTCACCACATAGAACGAAAGGAACACGTAAAGGACTTGGGAATAATTATGTCTGCTGATCTGTCGTTTAAAGACCATAACAAGACAAACATCACAACAGCCAGGAAGATGACGGGGTGGGTATTGAGAACTTTCAAAACAAGGGAAATAATGCCGATGGTGACACTATTCAAATCGCTAGTGCTCCCCCACTTAGAATACTGCTCAGTGCTGACGGCCCCGTTCAGGTCAGGAGAAATAGCAGAGCTGGAACAAATCCAGAGATCGTTTACGGCTCACATTGAGCCATTGAAACATCTAAATTATTGGGAACGCCTTCAAGTCTTGAACATGTACTCATTGGAGCGGAGGAGAGAGATACATGATAATATATACTTGGAGAGTACTTGAGGGCCTGGTCCCAAATCTGCACACTGCCATAACAACATACTGGAGTGAGAGATATGGGAGAAAGTGTAAAATAAACCCAGTGAGGAGCAGGGGTGCGGTGGGGACAATACGGGAGCATTGTATTAACATCCGGGGTCCCAGACTATTCAACATCTTACCAGAAGATATCCGAAACATCGCTGGAACCAGTGTAGAAGCCTTCAAGAGGATACTGGACAAGTATCTTCATCGGGTGTCAGATCAACCAGGCTGTGATGGATAAGTGGGGCAGCGGGCCTCCAGCAGCAACAGCCTGGTTGACCAGGCAAGCACCAGACGAGCCTGGCCCATGGCCGCGCTCAGAGAGTAGATACTCTCGAAACTCTTCAAAGGTATATCAAAGGTATATACCTCCCCAAACCCTCAAGAATTTGTGTGAGAGTCTTCCTACACATCTGAGGGAGGTAATTAAGCGTAAAGGACGCAGCATCACGTATTAAAACCTCAGTAAGTGTGCAAATATGTATATTATAATCTTTCATGGTATGTGTTTTGGTACGTGTGGGGGGGGGAGGGGCGGCATAATGCCGTGACTAGCACTGTACATGAACATAATATTAAAATTGTAGAAATATATACAGTAGACAAAAGAAGATGAGGTAATCAATCCGTGACTGTCTTCAAGAGAGAACTCGACTGGTTTTCCAAATTAGTCTGATCATTTGACTGTGAGCGACTGGGACTAAGTGTCATCGATGAGATCAGCAACCAGGCCGGGTCTGGGACCGGGTCACGGGGGCGGTGACCTCTGGAAGTGACTGCAGGTCACCTACTGGAGTGATAGTTGGTGTGGGTGCCAGAATTGTTGTATACCATGTTGGGGTTGCCAGCAGTGTTGTATACCATGTTGGGGTTGCCAGCAGTGTTGTATACCATGTTGGGGTTGCCAGCAGTGTTGTATACCATGTTGGGGTTGCCAGCAGTGTTGTATACCATGTTGGGGTTGCCAGCAGTGTTGTATACCATGTTGGGGTTGCGTCAGGCCGCCCTTATATTTTGCCCTATGCCAGTCCTGCCATCTCGCGGGCTTAGGCCTAGCCTCAGTCCGTGAGATGCTGCATCGTACTGACTATCGCATCAGACAGTCAACAACAGTACCTCCTTTCTCTCCCTCGCAGGCTGGGGCCCAGGCTGGCCCTCAGGGCAAGCCTAGACACACTGTATCAAGAACCCAATAAGGAAAGAAGTCTTCCGAAGAATATTATTCACTGCTAACCATTTTTATTGATGTAATATGGGAGTGGGTGCTAGCAGTATGCGTGTGGGTGCCAGCAGTGTGTGTGTGGGTGCCAGCAGTGTGTGTGTGGGGAACCAGCAGTGTGGGTGTGGGAGAGGGTTTCGGAGGTCAACGCCCCCGCGGCTCGGTCTGAGACCAGGCCTCATGGTGAATCAGGGTCTAATCAACCAGGCTGTTACTGCTGGCCGAACGCAAACTGACGTACGAACCACAGCCCGGTTGGTCAGGTACTGACTTTAGGTGCCTGTCCAGTGCCTTCTTGAAGACAGCCAGGGGTCTATTGGTAATCCCTTTTATGTATGCCGGGAGGTAGTTGAACAGTCTTGGGCCCCGGACACTTATTGTGTTGTCTCTCAATGTACTCGTGGCGCCCCTGCTTTTCATCGGGGGAATGTTGCATCTCCTGCCGAATCTTTTGCTTTCATAGGGAGTGATTTTCGTGTGCAGGTTTGGTACCAACACCAAGTGTATATTATCATGTATCTCTCTCGCCTGCGTTCCAGGGAATACAGATCAAGGACCTTCAACCGTTCCAAGTAATTTAGATGCCTTATCGTACTTATGTGTGCTGTGAAAGTTCTTTGTACACTCTCCAGGTCTGCAATGTCTCCAGCCTTGAAGGGGACCGTTAGTGTACAGCAGTATTCAGCCTAGAGAGAACAAGCGATTTGAAAAGAATCATGGGATTGGCGTCCCTAGTTTTGAAGGTTCTCATTATCCATCCTATCATTTTCCTAGCAGATGTGGTAGATACATTGTTGTGGTCTTTGAAGGCGAGATCCTCTGACATTATCACTCCCAGGTCCTTCACATTTCTTTTTCGCTCTATTGTATGGTGCCAGTAGTGTGGGTGTGGGTGCCAGCAGTATGGGTGTGGGTGCCAGCAGTGTGTGTGTTGTGTGGGGTACAAGCAGTGTGGGTGCCACCATTGTGGGTGCCAGCAGTGTGTGTGGGGAGTACCAGCAGTGTGGGTGCCAGCAGTGTGGGTGTGGGTGCCAGCAGTGTATGAGCGCGGCACCAACAGTGTGGGTATTGGTGCCAGCAGTGTGTGTACGGGGTGCCAGCAGTGTGGGTGTGGGTGCCAGCAGTGTCTGTGTGGAGTACCAGCAGTGTGGGTGCTAGCAGCGTGGGTGTGGGTGCCAGCAGTGTGTGGGCGTAGGTGCCAGCAGTGTGTGTGTGGGGTGCGTGCCAGCAGTGTGTGTGTGTGGGGTGCCAGTAGAGTGTGTGTGGTACCAGCAGTGTGGGTGCCAGCAGTGTGTGGGTGTGGTTGCCAGCAGTGTGAGTGTCAGCAGTGTGAGTGTGGGTGCCAGTAGTGTGTGTGGGGGTACCAGCAGTATGGGTGTGGGTGCCAGCAGTGTGAGTCTTCAACCTGTTCTCCCTGATATTTCCGTGTCATTACACCAACTTATATAAACTCTTGTCACCACATGTGCCACAACCACCTCCTTTCTGACACTCATTTCTATATATATATATATATATATATATATATATATATATATATATATATATATATATGTGTGTGTGTGTGTGTGTCAATGTTTTACTTTAATTGAAATACGAAAATTTATCAGTAATATTATTATTAAGTTTGCTGTGGGATATTTGTGTTTTGTTTAGTAACAACTGGACTAAATGTGAGCAGATATTAGTATATTAGTTGCTTGACCTAGAGGAAAAACTCTGTATTACTCTTGGTAAAGTGTTGCCGCTTAATTCACACTTAGTCATATATTTTGTTGTATTTATCGTTGTTTTTGCCTTTGTGAGACATTAATGAACACGTTGTTTGTGTTGGTGCCGTCGTAACTTGGAGAGTGGTTCAGATATTGTCTTTCACGCGAGGCGCGTGCATCAGGAAGCTGCAGTGTTGTGTCAGACACGCACTTCTGTTCATAAATTAGACACATATGCAACACTTGGGTATCTTTACTGTCGAAACGTTTCGCCACACAGTGACTTCATCAGTCCAATACAAAGAAGAATGGTGAAGATCGAAGGAGTTCGAGGTAATCAGTCCCTCAGTCTTGATAAGAAGATTGATAGACTGATCACATCGACTCCAGGCTGAGGGACTGATTACCTCGAACTTCTGGTCTTCACCATTCTTCTTTGTATTGGACTAATGAAGTCACTGTGTTGCACATGTGTCTTAATTTATCAACTTGTCGGTTCTCTGAACCATTCATCTACATGCACGTGTGTGACACCCAGATCGGGGTTTCCAGAGTTCTCTGACAGCTAGGCCAGAGACCAGGCTCTTGCTACTCGCTCTTATTAAGGCTCCCATTTTTCTCTCTTTTGCGCTTAACTACTCTCCCTAATTTCTTCTACCACTATTTTTTCTACTTCTATTTCCACTGCCTACCCTATCACTACGTCCTCTTCTTCCTCTCTTGTTCCCGTCTCTTTTCCGGCTCACCTATATATAATGCCTATCTCACTCTCTTCTGTGGCCGGATCACCATCTGGAAAAGACCTTGGGTCGACAAATGTACCGGCGAATCTACAACAACAGCTCTTTTTTGTTAGTGTGACTTTGTAAATGGTCCAGGTCGGACCGAAACGTCGTCGTAAGCTCCTCCACCTCCTGTCTGCGGCTTACTTGGAAAACTTAGTCTAGATTCTCGGACGCTTCTGTGTTCCATTAATATTTCTTATACTGTAGTAGTCTGGATGAAGAATGATGAAGCGTGATATTGTACAATGTTATAATTGTTCTTAGCTAACATTGAACCCCATGGATGTACACACACACACGACAGGGTGACAGCAATAAGACAAGAGAGAGAGGGGTGGGTAGATTGCATATTCTTGGACTGTAAGAAGGCGTTTGACACAGTTTCACACAAGAGATTAGTGCAAAAGTTGGAGAACCAGGCAGGGGTAACAGGGAAGGCACTACAATGGATCAGGGAATACCTGTCAGGAAGACAGCAGCGAGTCATGGTACGTGGTGAGGTGTCAGAGTGGGCGCCGGTGACGAGCGGGGTTCCACAGGGGTCAGTCCTGGGACCAGTGCTGTTTCTGGTATTTGTGAATGACATGATGGAAGGAATAGACTCCGAAGTGTCTCTGTTTGCAGATGATGTGAAGTTGATGAGAAGAATTCAGTCGGACGAGGACCAGGCAGAACTACAAAGGGATCTGGACAGGCTGCAGGCCTGGTCCAGCAATTGGCTCCTGGAGTTCAACCCCACCAAGTGCAAATTCATGAAGATTGGGGAAGGGCAAAGAAGACCGCAGACGGAGTACAGCCTAGGGGGCCAGAGACTGCAAACCTCAATCAAGGAAAAATACCTTGGGGTGAGTATAACACCAGGCACATCTCCTGAGGCGCACATCAACCAAATAACTGCTGCAGTATATGGGCGCCTAACAAACCTAAAAACAGCATTCCGACATCTTAATAAAGAATCATTCAGGATCCTGTACACTGTGTACGTTAGGCCCATACTGGAGTATGCAGCACCAGTTTGGAACCCACACCTAGCCAAGCACGTGAAGAAGCTCGAGAAAGTGCAAAGGTTTGCAACAAGACTAGTCCCGGAGCTAAGGGGTATGTCCTACGAGGAGAGGTTAAGGGAAATTGACCTGACGACACTGGAGGACAGGAGAGATAGGGAGGACATGATAACAACATATAAGATACTGAGAGGAATTGACAAAGTAGACAGAGACAGAATGTTCCAGAGATGGGACACAGCAACAAGGGGACACAGTTGGAAGTTGAAGACTCAGATGAATCACAGAGATGTTAGGAAGTACTTCTTCAGTCACAGAGTGGTCGGGAAGTGGAATAGTTTAGGAAGTGATGTAGTGGAGGCAGGCTCCATACATAGCTTTAAGAAGAGGTATGATAAAGCTCATGGCGCAGGGAGAGTGACCCAGTAGCGGCCAGTGAAGAGGCGGGGCCAGGAGCTATTACTCGACCCCTGCAACCACAACTAGGTGAGTACATACACGGTAGCCTCACAGTATTGATGATAGGTTTGAGGTTTTCCTGTGGGTGACGACAGGAAATTAAGAATCGAGAATTTAGGATGTTGAGACGTGAAGGTTGTGAAAGAACTGAGGGAAGATTGAAGGTCAAGGGAAGGTATACAGGTGTAGAGAAGTATGGGTGTAAAGACGTAGGGGTATAAGTGTAAGAGAGGAGTGGGGAGATAAGGGTGATAAGAATGTGGTTATAGTGAGGTGGAGGAGGTAGTTAGGAGAAAGTGCAAAATAAACCCAGTGAAAAGCAGGGATACAGTGGACACAATAACGAAGCACTGTATCAACATTCGTGGCCCCAGATTCTTCAAAATCTTACCAGAAGATATCAGAAACACTGCTGGAACAAGTGTAAAAGTCTTTAAGAGGAAAATGAACAAGTATCTTCACCAGGTGTCAGGATCAACCAGGCTGTGATGGATATGTGGGGCAACGTGCCAGCAGCAGCAGCAGCAGCCTGGCTGACCAGGTAAACACCAGACGAACCTGTCTCATGGACGGGCTCGGAGTAGAAAAACTCTCGAAACTCATCAAAGGTATCAAAGATCAAAGATAAAGAGTAAGAGAAAGTATGGGAGAGAAAGAGGGAGGGAGAGAGGTACGGAGTTTTGAGGTGATGGGAGGGAGGTAATGAGAGGGAGGGATGGGGGTTGGGGTGATGGAAGGTAACAAGGTGGGGAGGATATACATGGTAATTATGTATATGTGAGATAAACAATGAATAATATACCTAACTGTAATAGAATAACATCGAGACAAACAGACTGTTACTAATAGTTCAGTCAGTCAAGCGGGAAAAATGCACTAACTTAGAATTAATTGTAAAAAAAAAAAAGTTTACTTCTATCGAATACTTCAAAAACTTCAACGTCCACAATGTAAACAAATGAACTTGTTAAAATATAAATCAAATGAGTCTCGGCTCCTGCCACGCTGCTTTCCTAATTCATTTTGTGACAAATATTTTTCTTTTTGGTATAAAATTGAGAGCTAATAAGTTAACAGGGTTGTTCATGATTTAATAGGATTATTAAAGCTAATTCCGTGGGCAGCATTGAAAGTAGGTTGGGCAAATATTTTTGTTAGTGGGTTTGCGTTTGAGAAGGACCTGCCTAGTATGGTCCAGTAGGCCCGCTGCAGTGTTCCTTCTTGCTTGTGTTCTGTCTCATGAGAAATCCAAAAATGTATTGTTGCAGAGTCGAATTGTGTGTTTTACAGATATTATTCCCAAAATGTGGTTAAAGGGTGTGTGTGTGGGGGGGGGGGGGGAAATTCCGGGCACTGTGCCAAGGGTATATACTAAATATAATGATTGAAGTATGGATATAACCAGCATGGTGCCATATATTTTGAACATGCGCTAATATTAACAGCGAACAACAGATAACTTCATTTGTTATGGAAAACAAATATACAAACAGAAATTCCCCCATTTTTACTGTGCATATAACATTACACAGTTCATCCATGTTGTGCCAGCAAGGTAGTGTGCCCAGCTACAGTGCCTCCCTCACTCAGTACCTGCTACTGAACATTCTACACCATGGCTACAGTAGCTCCCTCACTTAGTACCTGCTACTGAGCATTCTACACCATGGCTACAGTACCTCCCTCACTCAGTACATGCTACTGAGCATTCTACACCATGACTACAGTACCTCCCTCACTCAGTACATGCTACTGAGCATTCTACACCATGACTACAGTACTCCTCACTCAGTACCTGCTACTGAGCATTCTACACCATGACTACAGTACCTCCCTCACTCAGTACATGCTACTGAGCATTCTACACCATGACTACAGTACCTCCCTCACTCAGTACATGCTACTGAGCATTCTACACCATGACTACAGTACCTCCCTCACTCAGTACATGCTACTGAGCATTCTACACCATGACTACAGTAGCTCCCTCACTTAGTACCTGCTACTGAGCATTCTACACCATAGCTACAGTAGCTCCCTCACTCAGTACATGCTACTGAGCATTCTACACCATGGCTACAGTACCTCCCTCACTCAGTACATGCTACTGAGCATTCTACACCATGACTACAGTACCTCCCTCACTCAGTACCTGCTACTGAGCATTCTATACCATGGCTACAGTACTCCCTCACTCAGTACATGCTACTGAGCATTCTACACCATGACTACAGTACCTCCCTCACTCAGTACATGCTACTGAGCATTCTACACTGACTACAGTAGCTCCCTCACTCAGTACATTCTACTGAGCATTCTACACCATGACTACAGTACCTCCCTCACTTAGTACATGCTACTGAGCATTCTACACCATGGCTACATGCTCCCTCACTAGTACATGCTACTGAGCATTCTACACCATGGTACAGTACTCCCTCACTCAGTACATGCTACTGAGCATTCTACACCATGACTACAGTACCTCCCTCACTCAGTACATGCTACTGAGCATTCTACACCATGCTACAGTACCTCCCTCACTCAGTACATGCTACTGAGCATTCTACACCATGGCTACAGTGCCCCCCTCACTCAGTACATGCTACTGAGCATTCTACACCATGGCTACAGTAGCTCCCTCACTCAGTACATGCTACTGAGCATTCTACACCATGACTACAGTAGCTCCCTCACTCAGTACATTCTACTGAGCATTCTACACCATGACTACAGTACCTCCCTCACTCAGTACATGCTACTGAGCATTCTACACCATGGCTACAGTACCTCCCTCACTCAGTACATGCTACTGAGCATTCTACACCATGGCTACAGTACCTCCCTCACTCAGTACATGCTACTGAGCATTCTACACCATGACTACAGTAGCTCCCTCACTCAGTACATTCTACTGAGCATTCTACACCATGACTACAGTACCTCCCTCACTCAGTACATGCTACTGAGCATTCTACACCATGGCTACAGTGCCTCCCTCACTTAGTACATGCTACTGAGCATTCTACACCATGGCTACAGTACCTCCCTCACTCAGTACATGCTACTGAGCATTCTACACCATGACTACAGTAGCTCCCTCACTCAGTACATGCTACTGAGCATTCTACACCATGACTACAGTACCTCCCTCACTCAGTACATGCTACTGAGCATTCTACACCATGGCTACAGTAGCTCCCTCACTCAGTACATGCTACTGAGCATTCTACAACATGACTACAGTAGCTCCCTCACTCAGTACATGCTACTGAGCATTCTACAACATGGTTTTACAGATACATTTATTCGTATCACAACCTCTCTGGCAGTTACTTCTGATTACTTTAAACAGCTTGTGGGTCTGGCGGTAAATCTGTTCTTGGTTGTCCAGGCCGACCATTAACATACTCATCCATAATCAACAGTATTCAGAAGTACGTCCATCCACTGCTAAACTTATAAATAAAGACACGGGCGCTGCGATATCTTGCTGTTGCAACCGTGGATGGCAAGGGTGTGAGCCTGCACAAAAGAGCTGCTTGCAGTAACTTTCTGATGAAGTCACAGAGTCTTGTCTCCCCTCGCAACCTCTCAGCCAGCAGCGGAAGTCTTCCTTTGTGGACAAACACTTATTTACCCTTCATGACGTTTATTAGAGGCAACTCTACGTATCACCATACCGTTTCTCGGTCTTCCTTTATTTTGATGGCCATCTTTCTTATTTTTGCTTCAGTCATGTTCATTTTCTTTATATTTTCTTTAATCATGTTCATTTTCTTTATTTATGTTTGTCATGTTCACTTTCTTAGTTATTTTTGTTCTAGTCATGTTCATTTTTATTTTTGATTAAGTAATTTTCATTTTCTTAATTTTATTTCCGCTTCAGTCATTTTCATATTCTTTATCTCTGTTTAAGTCATGCTCATTTTTCTTCCATTATTGCATCAGTCATGTTCATTTTCCTTTATTGCATCTTGCAGGTTCATTTCCTTTATTATTGCATCAATTATCTTCATTTTTCCTCAGTCATACCCAAGTACACAAGATGTGTTGGTATTACACTTGAGGGACTGACTACCTCGTACCCAGGGTAACGCAATGATAACGTCACAACTGTATGCGACTGAAGAAGACTCTCGAGCAAGGCGAAATGTTTCGGCAGTAAAGACAGCCAAGTGTTGCAAGTGTGTCTTGTCCGTCAACTTGGCGGTATTGTATTCCAGTTGTAAGTGAGAGTGAGTGTAGTAGATAGTGTGTAGTGAGAGTGAGTGAGAGAGAGTGAGAGGAGAGAGGAGATGAGGAGTGGAGTGGAGGAGTGAGGAGAGTGAGTGAGTGAGTGAGGAGTGAGTGAGTAGGAGTGGGGAGTAGTGAGAGTGAGTGAGAGTGAGTGAGTGAGTGGAGTGGGAGAGTGAGTGAGGAGTGAGGAGTGAGGGAGTGAGATGAGTGAGAGTGAGGTAGGAGTGGAGTGAGGAGTGAGTGAGAGTGAGTGAGAGTGAGTGAGAGTGAGTGAGAGTGAGTGGAGTGAGTGAGAGTGAGTGAGAGTGGTGAGTGAGGTGAGTGAGGTAGTAGAGTGAGGATGAGTGAGTAGAGTGAGTGAGAGTGAGTGAGAGTGAGTGAGAGTGAGTGTGTGGTGTGTGTGTGTGTGTGTTTTGAGGTATCAAACATCAAACTGAGTGTGTTTATTAAAATGTTTGAAAGTTGGTCACTAAAGGGCCACCCAGAGTGTGTGAAGTGTGTTATACACTGGTACACCACCAGCCAGGGTGTGTGAAGTGTGTTATACACTGGTACACCACCAGCCAGGGTGTGTGAAGTGTGTTATACACTGGTACACCACCAGCCAGGGTGTGTGAAGTGTGTTATACACTGGTACACCACCAGCCAGGGTGTGTGAAGTGTATTATACACTGGTACACCACCAGCCAGGGTGTGTGAAGTGTGTTATACACTGGTACACCACCAGCCAGGGTGTGTGAAGTGTGTTATACACTGGTACACCACCAGCCAGGGTGTGTGAAGTGTATTATACACTGGTACACCACCAGCCAGGGTGTGTGAAGTGTATTATACACTGGTACACCACCAGCCAGGGTGTGTGAAGTGTATTATACACTGGTACACCACCAGCCAGGGTGTGTGAAGTGTATTATACACTGGTACACCACCAGCCAGGGTGTGTGAAGTGTATTATACACTGGTACACCACCAGCCAGGGTGTGTGAAGTGTTTATCACTGGTACACCACCAGCCAGGGTGTGTGAAGTGTGTTATACACTGGTACACCACCAGCCAGGGTGTGTGAAGTGTTTATACACTGGTACACCACCAGCCAGGGTGTGTGAAGTGTGTTATACACTGGTACACCACCAGCCAGGGTGTGTGAAGTGTGTTATACACTGGTACACCACCAGCCAGGGTGTGTGAAGTGTTTATACACTGGTACACCACCAGCCAGGGTGTGTGAAGTGTGTTATACACTGGTACACCACCAGCCAGGGTGTGTGAAGTGTATTATACACTGGTACACCACCAGCCAGGGTGTGTGAAGTGTGTTATACACTGGTACACCACCAGCCAGGGTGTGTGAAGTGTATTATACACTGGTACACCACCAGCCAGGGTGTGTGAAGTGTATTATACACTGGTACACCACCAGCCAGGGTGTGTGAAGTGTATTATACACTGGTACACCACCAGCCAGGGTGTGTGAAGTGTATTATACACTGGTACACCACCAGCCAGGGTGTGTGAAGTGTGTTATACACTGGTACACCACCAGCCAGGGTGTGTGAAGTGTATTATACACTGGTACACCACCAGCCAGGGTGTGTGAAGTGTGTTATACACTGGTACACCACCAGCCAGGTGTGTGAAGTGTGTTATACACTGGTACACCACCAGCCAGGGTGTGTGAAGTGTGTTATACACTGGTACACCACCAGCAGGTGTGTGAAGTGTGTTATACACTGGTACACCACCAGCCAGGGTGTGTGAAGTGTGTTATACACTGGTACACCACCAGCCAGGGTGTGTGAAGTGTGTTATACACTGGTACACCACCAGCCAGGGTGTGTGAAGTGTGTTATACACTGGTACACCACCAGCCAGGGTGTGTGAAGTGTATTATACACTGGTACACCACCAGCCAGGGTGTGTGAAGTGTGTTATACACTGGTACACCACCAGCCAGGGTGTGTGAAGTGTGTTATACACTGGTACACCACCAGCCAGGGTGTGTGAAGTGTGTTATACACTGGTACACCACCAGCCAGGTGTGTGAAGTGTGTTATACACTGGTACACCACCAGCCAGGGTGTGTGAAGTGTGGTTATACACTGGTACACCACCAGCCAGGGTGTGTGAAGTGTGTTATACACTGGTACACCACCAGCCAGGGTGTGTGAAGTGTGTTATACACTGGTACACCACCAGCCAGGGTGTGTGAAGTGTGTTATACACTGGTACACCACCAGCCAGGGTGCGTGAAGTGTGTTATACACTGGTACACCACCAGCCAGGTGTGTGAAGTGTTTATACACTGATACACCACCAGCCAGGTGTGTGAAGTTGTTATACACTGGTACACCACCAGCCAGGTGTGTGAAGTGTGTTATCACTGATACACCACCAGCCAGGGTGCTGAAGTTGTTGTGCACATCTGGGCACTACAGAGGTGCTCAGTTCAACTGACATCCAGCTGCCGGGTGCAAAGTTGTCAACTGGCACAGTTGTTGGTGCCATTTGTCAAGGCTGCAGTGCACTTGCACAGTTATCCTGGGTGTCAGTTATCCTGGGTGCCAGTTGTCCTGGGTGCCAGTTGTCCTGGGTGCCAGTTGTCCTGGGTGCCAGTTGTCCTGGGTGCCAGTTGTCCTGGGTGCCAGTTGTCCTGGGTGCCAGTTGTCCTGGGTGCCAGTTGTCCTGGGTGCCAGTTGTCCTGGGTGCCAGTTGTCCTGGGTGCCAGTTGTCCTGGGTGCCAGTTGTCCTGGGTGCCAGTTGTCCTGGGTGCCAGTTGTCCTGGGTGCCAGTTGTCCTGGGTGCCAGTTGTCCTGGGTGCCAGTTGTCCTGGGTGCCAGTTGTACAAGTCACAACAGATACCAGAGAAGCCTCTCCTCTGGCCCTCAACAACAGCACAATCAACCGCTATCTTCTTCAACTTTCCACTAAGCATTTCCATCTCATTAGCAACAAGAATTGCCTATAATTTTGGCACCTTGTTTAACTCCAATGTGGTGATCGTCCCCTTGTCTCCCAGTCATGCGATGGAACCCCAGTAGTCAGCTGTTAAATACCTGTACAGGTAGCTGTTTACACCCAGTCAACTGTTTACATCCCCTCAGATGTTTAAACCCAGTCAACTGTTTACACACAGATGTTTACACACCCTCACATGTTTACACCCAGTCAACTGTTTACACACAGATGTTTACAGACCCTCACTTGTTTACACACCCTCACTTGTTTACACCATCTCAAATGTTTACCCCTCAGATGTTTGCAACTCCTCAGATATGTAGATAAATGGTTCAGAGAACCGACAAGTTAATAAATTAGACACATGTACAACACTTTGGTATCTTCATAGAGGAAACGTTTCGCCACACAGTGGCTTCATCAGTCCATACAAAGGAGAATGGTGAAGAACAGGAGTAGTTTGAGGTAATCAGTCCCTCAGCCTGGAGTCGATGTAATCAGTCCATCAATCTTGAAAAGAATACAGCATATGTGCGAAGAAGTGACTTATATATTGTAGGCAGGTGAGGTGCAGCAGTCGTAGGTGGTGTCACATTTGACAAATCCAAATGTGGAAGTAGGTCATGCCTAAAGGTTAGACATGACCTGGTATTCATAGTAGTAATGTTAGTATTAGTTGTAGTAGTAATAAATCTTTGTCGTAGTAATAGTATGATGTGGAGTATATGGCACTTAGAGGAAAGGATTCCTTGATAAGTAAGACACATATGCAAAATTTAGGTATCTTTATTTGAAACGTTTCGCCTACACAGTAGGCTTCTTCAGTCGAGTAAGAAGCAGTAGAGATATGAAGACGATGTAATCAGTTCATCACCCTTGAAGACGTAATTTTGAGGTGGTCAGTCCCTCAGCCTGGAGAGGAGTTCTGTTCAATAGTCTGGAACAGTGTGAAGGCTAAGAGGCACTTAACTTCCCCAGTCTTCTAATAACATGTTTATTTTTCCACTATAATCTACCTTGTCCATAATTACTATCGCATTTGCTTCATCCGTTTCGTAAGTTGAAGTCCAGGATTTATTCATGGTATAACTTAACAAATCTTTGATGACAATTGTTGTTGTAAAGGTGTGAGCTTTGCTCAGACCTCTACAACAACAATTGTGCCCCTTAAAGTATGGAGACTTATACACTGTCGGAAGGTGAGGTGTAGTTCACTAGTAGAAGAAAAGATAATCATTGAGAGGTCACGTCCCTCTCAAATTCATCCCTTCTCACTTGAAAAGTTGTCAGAGGTGTTGCATGTACCGTTGTGTTGCATGTACCGTTGTGTTGCAGTGTCTCACAGCGAATATGAAAATAAAATAAGATACCTAACTGTTGCATATGTCTTACTTATCAACTTGTCGGTATTTTATACCATTTTCATGTCCAAATGATACCATCATTAGCGACGTTTTGCCCACTCAGTAGGCTTTATTATGTTACTAAAGAATACAGGAGCAAGAGAGGAGAGTATTCTCTACCGACTTGGTAGAGCCAGCTTTTGGGCGAATCTTTGTATTTAATAACACCATCCATTGTATCGTAGTGTACTATCCTCTAGTGTTAGAACTTGTAGTAAGTATTGATAGTATTAGTAGCAGTAGTAGTGGTAGTAGTAGTAGTAGTAATAGTCGTAGTAGTAGGAGTAGCTGTAAACGTGCAACCCACATGAGTCACCTGTGTCTTCAAAGTTAAACTGTGCAATTTCTGGGGAAGTGGACTGTGTGTGTGTGACTCACCTAGTTGTGTGTGTGTGTGTGTGTGACCTTTGCAAGCTCCGTGTGGTGTTGACAACAACACCCAGCATCATGCCGTGTGAGTGGAGATAACAGCAAGTTCTCTAGTGTAATTCAAGGTCACATTTGTTATCGTGTCGTGATATAACCAAACTGTCTGCCTCTCCGGCCTGTCACACGGAACCGTCTGCAGTCACGGAGAGGTTAAAAGGTTCTGCCATTTGTTCTAATATCGTATGTTTGTAAGTAAGAGACAACACAGTATTTCTCTGCGCTTTTGTTGGGCTGTTATGGGGCCTTTTCTTTGTTACTGGTTCCGTTTCTTAACTAGTAGCGCAGTTGCCCTCGGCTTAGGCTTTTTCGCACTCGTCATGGTTTTTAGAATTACCGAAGTGCCTGTAGGGACCTCGGGGAACTCTTAGGAGTCTCTTGTCATTCATAATTTAATGAGTCTTTTTAATTGCTGCTGGTTATTTTAACTTGGTATTGTAATATTTATTTATATATTTAAGAGTGTGAGTGTTGAGTGACTGCACAGTCAAAGTGCTTCGTAAATGTCACTACTATCACTCTTAACTAGTAACTATAATCTTCACTGAATAGAGTTGTAACACAGACACGCGGTAAATAGACGCTTGATTTAGCGAACACTTGACTGGTACAGCGTTTAACTCACAAGTGGGCTTTATCAAGTCCATTACGTACTTGATCAAGTCTCCATTGACTCATCCAGTGCATTCCACTTCCGGATCTTCCAAAGACAGAAAAAGTAGTTCCTGACGTCCCTTAGGCTCGTCTGCGTCTTTTATATATTGTTTATGTCCTTGTTTCGCCCCATGAATCTCAGTCTACCTTCTTTTATCAGGTAAATAGATGAATTGTTTTCTATCTAGTGTTGTTAGTGTGTTGTCGGCAGTTATCATGTTCCCGCTGGCTGTCCTCCTCTTCATCTTTTAGGGTTTCAGTTGATGATTAAGACACAGGTGCGACAGTTGGGTATCTTGTCGAAACGGTTCAAGAGGCCTGGTCACAGACCGGGCCGCGGGGGAGTTGACCCCTGGAATTCTCTCCAGGTAGACTCCAGGTAGACACAGTAAACTTCTTCAGGTGATGTAATCAATCCATCAACCTTGGAGAAATAGTACAGCGGAACCTCGGTATTCGAACGTACTGGACCTCGAACGAACCGGAGTCCGAACAATTTTTTTTTTTAAGAAAAAAATATCCTTGTCTTTGAACGTTTTTCTGGAGTCCGAACGCACCAGCTTGTCTACAATTCAGTTGTATAAATAAACTTTACACTAAAGCCCCGTTTCAAAAGTACTTTGAACTGTCCTCTGACACAGACCTGACTCTCAGAGAGTTTTGGAAGAGTCAGTTCAACATCCTCCAGTGCGTAAAGCTGATAATTAAAATCTGGGAAATACTGTGTCGGACATTGAACTTTCTGCAGTTCGACCTCCACCTGGGAACCAATTACGTCGTTCAAACAGCTAGGTTCCACTGTATTTGAGGTGGTCAGTCTGACCACCTCAAATACTGTTTCTCCAAGGTTGATGGATTGATTACATTTCTATTTCACTACTACACCTGTTGCTTGTATTTGACTGAAGAAGCCTACTGTGTGGGCGAAACGTTTCAACAATAAAGACGCCCAGGTGTTGCACATGTGTCTTACTCATCAACCTGTCGGTATTTTATACCATTTTCAAAACAGTGTTTCAGCTCTTGAGTTCTTATAGTTCCTTAATACGTTATGTCAGTTCAGTGTTGGGAGTGACAGCGACCCGGCAGCTGCAACACAACACACACAACAAAATAAGCTTAATTTTCCTGGACTATTTGTCATGACTGGAGGTGAGATCGTCTCAGGTACCATTGCTTCCCGGATGTCCAGGTGTTATCAATATAACCCAGTTTCTCTTGTTTCTTCCCTTTCCCCTCGTAGGTATCATCGTTGTCTTTGCTGGGTTCACTTCGTTACTGCTGCTGTGTTGGTTGATGTGTGTGTGACACGCTCGTGTGTGTGTGAAACGCTCGTGTGTGTGTGACACGCTCGGGTGTGTGTGACACGCTCGGGTGTGTGTGACACGCTCGGGTGTGTGTGACACGCTCGGGTGTGTGTGACACGCTCGGGTGTGTGTGACACGCTCGGGTGTGTGTGACACGCTCGGGTGTGTGTGACACGCTCGGGTGTGTGTGACACGCTCGGGTGTGTTTGTTTACCATTAGTATCGACCGTACTGTGGATCCTTCGCTTGTACAGGACGTCTCTTGGTGGACGTTGACTTGATATCCACTTTCCTGTCTTCATCCAGTGGATGAGTGATGTAGCTTGAGCTGTACTCCCTAGTTGTGGTTGCAGGGGTCGATTCACAGCTCCTGGCCCCGCAACTTCACTGGCCGCTTCTCGGTCACTCTACCGGCTCCATGAGCTTTATCATACCTCTCCTTAAAGCTGTATATGGATCCTGCCTCCACTACATGACTTCCCAGTCTATTCCACTTCCTGACAACTCTGTGACTGAAGAAATACTTCCTAACATCCCTGTGGTTCATCTGAGTCTTCAACTTCCAACTGTGACCCCTTGTTGCTGTGTTCCATCTCTGGAACATTCTGTCTCTGTCCACCTTGTCGATTCCTCTCAGTATTTTATATCGTTATCATATCCCCCTCTATCTCTCCTGTCCTCCAGTGTCGTCAGGTCGATTTCCCGTAACCTCTCCTCGTAGAACATACCCCTTAGCTCCGGGACTAGTCTTGTTGCAAACCTTTTCACTTTCTCTAGTTTTCTTACATGCTTAGCTAGATGAGGGTTCCAAACTGCATACTCCAGTATGGGCCTAACGTACACAGTGTACGGGGTCCTGAATGACTCCTTATTAAGATGTCGGAATGCTGTTCTTAGGTTTGCTAGGCGCCCGTATGCTGCAGCAGTTATTTGGTTGATGTGCGCCTCAGGAGATGTGCCCGGTGTTATACTCGCCCCAAGATCCTTTTCCTTGAGTGAGGTTTGTAAGCTTTGGGCCCCTAGACTGTACTCCGTCTGTGGTCTTCTTTGCCCTTCCCCAATCTTCATGACTTTTCACTTGGAGGGGTTGAATTCCAGGAGCCAGTTGCTGGACCAGGCTTGCAGCCTGTCTAGATCCCTTTGTAGTTCTGCCTGGTCCTCGTCCGATTAAATTCTTCTCATCAACTTCACATCATCTGCAAACAGGGACACTTCGGAGTCTATTCCTTCCATCATGTTCACAAATACCAGAAACAGCACCGGTCCTAGGATTGACCCCTGTGGAACCCCACTAGTCACAGGCTCTGACACCTCGCCACGTACTATGACTCGCTGCTGTCTTCCTGACAGGTATTCCCTGATCCACTGGAGTACCTTTCCTGTTATCCCTACCTGGTCCTCCAGCTTTTGCACTAATCTCTTGTATGGAACTGTGTCAAACCCCTTCTTACAGTCCAAGAAAATGCAGACTACCCACCCCTCTCTCTCTTGTCTTACTGCCGTCACCCTGTTTGTGATGCACGATTTCCCATCCCTGAAACCGTGCTGACTGTCGTTGATAAGCTCGTTCCTTTCTAGGTGCTCCACCACTCTTCTCCTGATGATCTTCTCCATGACTGCATACTATACATGTCAGTGACACTGGTCTGTAGTTTAGTGCTTCGTGTCTGTCTCCTTTTTTAAAAATTGGGACTACATTTGCTGTCTTCCATACCTCAGGTAGTCGCCCTGTTTCGATAGATGTGTTGAAGATTGTTGTTAGGGTACAGATAGCTCCTCTGCTCTCTCTCTCAGGACCCATGGAGAGATGTTATCCGGCCCCATCGCCTTTGAGGTATCTAGCTCGCTTAGCAGCCTCTTCACTTCCTCCTCAGTTGCATGTATTGTGTCCAACACTTGATGGTGTACCCCACCTCTCCGTCTTTCTGGAGACCCTTCTGTCTCCTCTGTGAACATTTCTTTGAATCTCATGTTGAGTTCCTCACACACTTCGTGGTCGTTTTTTGTGAACTCTCCTCCTTCCTTCCTTAGCCTGATCACCTGGTCCTTGACTGTTGTTTTCCTCCTGATGTGGCTGTACAGCAGCTTCGGGTCAGATTTGGCTTTCGCTGCTATGTCATTCTCGTATTGTCGTTGGGCCTCCCTTCTTACCTGTGCATATTCATTTCTGGCTCTACGACTGCTCTCTTTATTTTCCTGGGTCCTTTGCCTTCTATACTTCTTCCATTCCCTAGCACACTTAGTTTTGTCCTCCCTGCACCTTTGGGTGAACCAAGGGCTCATCCTGGCTTTTTCGTTATTCCTGTTACCCTTGGGTACAAACCTCTCCTCAGCTTCCTTGCATATTTTGTGTGTGCGCGCGCGCGTGCGTATGTGTATGAATGTGTGTATGTGTGTATGTATGTATGTAAGTGTGTATGTAGGTATTTGCGCCTGCGCGCTCTGTCTCATTCTTTGGATCCCATCTTCTACCCTCCCCCTGTCCTTCATTCCTTCCCTCCCATCCCCTCCAATACCCTCCCCCCTCCCCCCTCGCCTACTTCACCATCTCCCAGGTATAAGCTCTTGCTCGCTATTCCCTGCCACATAATTTTGATAACGTCGTAAAAAATTGGTAAAGCATATATTGCGACGTTTTCCCCGCACGTTTGTCTCCCTCTGTACCATGGGAAGTTTACGCAAGCTGTGTCCATAGTAACTGAATGTAATGTACCACCTCAACTTCCACTCTCAAACTTATCCAGGGACAAGCATATATGTACCGATATATATATATATATATATATATATATATATATATATATATATATATATATATATATATGCAATAAGATCACAGTAAACAGTTGATATTACAATATGCAGAACAACCACGTTGAAAAAAAGGTGAAATTCCAAGCGCTTTCGTGACTTCTCACATTATCAAAGAAAGATATATTAAAAATCTTGGAGCAGGGAGAGGGTGGACCTAGTAACGACCTGCGAAAAGTGGGGGCCAGGAGCAGTGAATCAACCCCTGCAACCACATGTAGGTGATTACATATAGACGAGTACACACACACACACACACACACACACACACACACACACACACACACACACACATACAGCCCCCGGTGGCCTAGTGGGTAAAGCTCTTGCTTCACGCACGGAGGGGCCGGGTTCAATTCCCGGTGGGCAGAAACATTTCGAAGTGTTTCCTTACACACACACACACACAGACATACATACAACAGGCCTAGTGTCTAATTGACATGTGCCTAGGACAAAATGGTAACACACACAGTTCAAGCTACATCACTCATCCACTGGATGAAGACAGGAAAGTGGATATCAAGTCAACGTCCACCAAGAGACGTCCTGTACAAGCGAAGGATCCACAGTACGGTCGATACTAATGGTAAACAAACACACCCGAGCGTGTCACACACACCCGAGCGTGTCACACACACCGAGCGTGTCACACACACCCGAGCGTGTCACACACACCCGAGCGTGTCACACACACATCAACCAACACAGCAGCAGTAACGAAGTGAACCCAGCAAAGACAACGATGATACCTACGAGGGGAAAGGGAAGAAACAAGAGAAACTGTGTTATATTGACGCGGGTCTTAGATAATGACCCGCCGTTGGAGCTTTTGGTTATCTGACTGAGGCCTTCCGCTGGCTTACCTTTAAAAATTATGATTATAGTTATAACCATTTAGTTTAAGAACAGTTTGCAAAAAACTTGCCAACTTCCCCTCTTACAGCCAGAGGTACGTTGGTTATTTATCTGAGATCTGAAGGGATGTTCGGGTAGCTTTAGCTCAACACTACCTCTGGAATAATGCAGTGGGTATTGTAAAAAGTTTTGTCTCTGTGAGAGCTATGTCTTGTTCATCCTCTGCTGCCTTGTCTTTTAACTCACTGCTTTTGTTCATGATTTGTGCATTCGTATATCACACTTTTGTCACTTTGTGTTAGCGGTCTCCTCTTAGGTAAGATTCTTCAGGTAACAGGTCGTATGTCCTGACACGGGCCTTGTTGCAGTGTGTGGCCTTGTAATTACCTTCAGGTAATAGGAGAGAGGGGATTGATGTAGACACAGGAGGGGGTGAACAAGTGGGAATGTGAATACAGGTGGGAGGGGAGGGTGATAAGGGGTACACAAAGAGGACTGAATATGCGAGACACAGTTGTAAGGTAAGGGTGGAAATGAACTTGCTAGGAGTAAAGAATAGGGTGGAGTGAGAATGGAGTTAAGAAATTAGGGAATGGCAGGGAAAGGTGGTGGGGGAGGTATGAAGGGGAAGACGGGAGAAGAGGTGCGTTGGGGGTTAAAGGGCGGTGTAAGGTTATTGGTCATTACTCGGGTTTGTAATTGTTAGTGTTGGTAGTGAGAGGTCAAGGTAGGAAGTGAGGGGGGACATTGGAGGAACTGGGGAAGTAGAAGGGTTACGTAGAGGGGGGGGGTGAGGGAGAAATGTGGGAGGGGGTGCACAGAATGGGTGGGTTAATGTTTGTTACTCCTGCTGGGTGGTGGTTCCTGTGCTGGATAAACTTCACCTTGCCTCTCTATCATTACTTCTCTGACTCTCAAACTCTTTGCGACTCTTCTCTCCTCTTATTGTCGATCCTGTGAAAACATATCTTGTCATAGTTTGACTGAGGCTCGATTTCATGTTTAGTACCTGACCTTCCCTCGGTATTGCTGATCCAAAACTCAAATCAGATATCACTTTGTGCCATCATTTTCTTTAGTGCTGTACCACTATCAGTTCATTTTTGCTATTTTTGTTTTCACCTGCAGGTATCAACAGTTACCATTTGTACACCAACAACTTTACCTTAGACTTTTGTCTTCCCTATAGTTCTACAGGAGAAATTCTGCTACACAGCAGCAGCAGCTAGGGAAGACAATGTGTGTATATTGTCTTCCCTGTCTTCTGCTGCTGCTGCTGCTGCTGTCTGTAGCACAATTATTCCGGTAAAACTATAGAGAAGAGAAAAGTCTAAGGTAATGTTGGTGGTGTACATATTCTCCGAGAGAATCGTAAACATTACAAACATTTTCTCCCGAAAAATAGGAAATTTTTACCGGGAAAAATGGAAAGATTTAGATGGCAGAATTATACCTGAGCAAAAAAAGTGCTAACGGCTTATCGCACATTTTTAATCAACAGGATGAGACCTGCCCTTCCCTGATTAACCTCTCCCATTCCCCCAGGCGATGTATAAACCAAGGGGTTTAGTACCTCCCCATGAATGTAATAAAAAATGAATAAGACATGTCCAGCACTTGGGTGTCTTTATCACAGAAACATTTCGGAAAGAGAGCAAAATGTTGCACATGTCTTATCTGCTTTGTTTTATGTCCCGTTAATACAATAATGATGTATGTATACAGTAGCTTCGCCAGTATAATCGCCCGGCCTGGACCTTTCCCAAGAGGTGGCCCGGCCTTGGCTCCCTGTCGCGGGAGTGTCTCAGACCAATGTCTGCCACGGGAGGAGGTACAAGTACCTCCTCGTCTTCTGGGACTAGCTGTCCCCAGGCTTAGCCCCATTCGTCACCCTCACGGGGCTCGGAGGGTGTGGCAGCTGCATAGCAGCAGACGATGTTAGGATGTGCAAAGGCAACAAGCACTACAGGATCCTTTTGGAGCCACACCCCAGCTTCGGGCGGGAGCCCGAGCACTGGGGAAGCTCAAGAATGCCTCTTGCTGTGTGTGTGTTGCTGCTGCTGCTGCTTCACTTGTCCGTTGCACTCCTCTACAATAATGATGACCTGAAAGATTACAGTCAGTATTTGTGATCAATACTTGTATCAACAGTTACAAGTTACTACAAGAACCACACAGTTACTACCAGCACTAAACAGTTACAGGTTATTACAGCTGCAAACAATTCAAAGAACATTTTTCTGAGAGATTAAGGAAGGGTGAAGACTGAGCAGCAGGAGAGCGCTCTGAGCACACCATTGTTTACAATCTTGGACCCATGAAAGCTTTCTCAACCTTCTCACTGATTGGGTCCAGAGTGTTGTTGCCGCTCATGTTTATTATGGTCCTTTCCAAATGATGTTGCTGCTGCTGTTGCTGCTGCTGATCCTACTGCTATAGCCGCTGCTGTTTCTGCTTCTGCTGCCGTTGCTGCTGCTTCTGCTGCCGTTGCCGCTGCTGCTGCCGTAGTCCTCTTCCTCTGCTGTTGCTGTTTCTACTATTTCTGTTTCTGCTGTTTTTGTCTGCCTTTACCGATGCTAAAGTAACTTTTTCTGTTATTGCAGCTCCTGTTATTACTGTTAGTCCTGGGCTGCTCTTGACCTGTTGTTGCTCTTATTCCTGTTGTGTTGTTTATTGCTGTTGTTGGTTTTCCTACAACTGTTTTTTTTATTGTTTCTCCTGTCTCCTCTTCAATGTATCTCCCCTTCGTCCAGTCTCTTCTTCGTCTTATCTCCTCTTCGTCAAGTCTCCTCTTTCTCCAATCCTATTTCTTGTCTCTTCCTCAATTTCATTCTACTTTCATCTCTTTAGCATCCTTCTCCTCCTCCCACTCCTACGTATCCTCCTTCATATCTTCCTCTTCCTTCTAAATACCCTCTCTCTTCCATATCCTCCATCTCCTTGTTACTACTAAGCTCTCTCATTCTCTTCATCCTCTTCTTTCTATTCCTCTTCTTCCTCTTCCTCCTTCAGCTCTATATTATTTTTGTGAAAAAGATTTATATTGTTTTGTACTCGCCTAGTTGTGTTTGGAGGGGTCGATTCATGGCTCCTGACCCAGCTTCTCGACTACTATGTACGGGATTTATTGTCTTAGCTTCCAGGACCAAATCATACCTACTCTTTAATCTGCGCATACAAATAGGTTACCTCCACCAGCGGTTCGTCTGGTTCACTTCATTTGCCACCCTGAGAATGATAAAGCATTTTCTGAATGCACGTGTGTGTGTGTGTACTCGCCTAATTGTGGTTGCAGGGATCGATTCACAGCTCCTGGCCCCGCCTCTTCACTGGTCGCCACTAGGTCCACTCTCTTCCTGCTCCATGAGCTTTCTCATACCTCATGCCTCCACTACGTCACTTTCTAAACTATTCCACTTCCTGACAACTCTATGACTGAAGAAATACTTCCTAACGTCTGTGACTCGTCTGAGTCCTCAACTTCCAACTGTGACCCCTTGTTGCTGTGTCCCATCTCTGGAACATCAATAGTGACACTGGTCTCTAGTTTAATGCTTCTTCTCTGTCTCCTTTTTAAAAATTGGGACTACATTTGCTCTCGTTCATACCTCAGGTAGTCGCCATGTTTCAATAGACGTGTGTGTGTGTGTGTGTGTTTGTGTGTGTGTGTGTAAAATCACCTATTTATACTCACGTAATTGTGGTTTCAGGGGTCGAGTCATAGCTCCTGGGCCAGCCTCTTCACTGGTGGCTACTGTGTGTGCGCGCGCGCGTGTGGGAACGTGTGCGTGTTTGCGCTTATTGCATTAGTAAATAATATAATCAATCTCATAGACACGCTGTTTCCAAGAACAACCGAGGTGCATTATAACCCTTACAACAAGTGTTCTAATTAAACCCCACACTCTGTACACTTAACATCTATACACAGGTAAACCCCACACTCTGTACACTTAACATGTGCACACAGAAAAAACCCACACTCTGTACACTTAACATGTGCACACAGAAAAAACCCACACTCTGTACACTTAACATGTGCACACATAAAAAACCCACACTGTACACTTAACATGTGCACACAGAAAAATCCCACACTCTGTACACTTAACATGTGCACACAGAAAACCCCCACACTGTACACTTAACATGTGCACACAGATAAATCCCACACTCTGTACACTTAACATGTGCACACAGAAAACCCCCACACTGTACACTTAACATGTGCACACAGAAACCCCCCACACTCTGTACACTTAACATGTGCACACATATAAACCCCACACTCTGTACACTTAACATGTGCACACAGAAAAATCCTAGGTCATTCTCTAGTGTTACTTTGACAGTTGTTTTGTTCAGATATTTGCCCTGGTTATGATTGTTTATCTAAATGCCTTACCTCAAGTCTGCCAACACCTGCTAAGATAATAATGTTCCAGGAATGTCTTGTCTATCTTGAAGACTATGTGCTTAATTGTCTACTTATTGAGGAATATAGAGATAGACAGTATAATAACCTATATATGTCAAGATATCTTATTAATTAAAATAAGATACTAGATATACTAAGCAAATTTCCTAAATTTGCTTGTAACAGATAAGTGAACTGTAGATATAAATCCAGATGCACACCTGTTAACCCCTTTTGAGGCCTAGCTCCTAGGCCTTTTGTGTATCCATATGCTCTTGCGCTACCCTCCACAGGATGGATATGGGATACACATTAAACTAGCCACTTCGGTGGCAAAATCTAAAAAAAAAAATCTTGTAAATATTACGCTGTAATCTTTAATTTCGGGATTTCTGTTTTGCAAAATTTAATATGTTTTTTCTCCGTTAAGCTCGGTACCATTCCTCTGGCAGTCATAAATAATTTCTTAAGTTCTTATCGTAGAAATGCTGTCTCAGTTATCTTAGCAATGAGTTGCCAACAATACAACTTGAAAACCACTTTAATTCAGCCAGCCGAGTCTATGAACGTCTTCACTTGAGTCTTTTACTGAACCAAACAACCAACACCCTCAGTGTGGAACACCCCCAGTGTGGAACACCCTCAGTGTGGAACACCCCTCAGTGTGGAACACCCCTCAGTGTGGAACACCCCTCAGTGTGGAACACCCCTCAGTGTGGAACACCCCTCAGTGTGGAACACCCCTCAGTGTGGAACACCCCTCAGTGTGGAACACCCCTCAGTGTGGAACACCCCTCAGTGTGGAACACCCTCAGTGTGGAACACCCCTCAGTGTGGAACACCCCTCAGTGTGGAACACCCCTCAGTGTGGAACACCCCTCAGTGTGGAACACCCCTCAGTGTGGAACACCCCTCAGTGTGGAACACCAAAGTCAGCCTGGTTAACCCTCATGAGTTTGTTGTTCAGAGTAATGACATGTGTCAACGTCACCAGGGAGAATCAAGTTGAGTTGAATTATATAACAGAGTTGAGCTCAACCCTTGTGTGTGTAATTATAATGTCCTGACGAATAGGTAAAATTGGTCAATTAGCAAGAACTCATTTAAAATTAAGTCCTTTCTAAAATTTTCGCTTATACGTTTAAAGATATATATATTTTTTCATTTATGTTAATGTGAAAATTAATAATTTTGTACCAAAAGAACCTTAGAAAACTTTCCTAACCTTATTATAACAAGCGTGATTTAATTTAGCCTAATCCAACTAAATATATTTTAGATAAGTTTACAATTATTTAATATTAAACAAACACAATGAAATATATTTTATTCGTTAGGTTCAGAATGATTTTTGTGGAATTATTGCATACACAATTTTTCGCTTGCCCCACTCGGCAAGAAGAGCGTTGCTATTCAAGCCAAAATAGCAAGTTTTACCCATTCAGCACGACACACACACACACCTGACGACACTGGAGGACAGGAGATATAGGGGGACATGATAACGACATATAAAATACTGAGAGGAATTGACAAGGTGGACAGACACAGAATGTTCGAGAGATGGGACACAGCAACAAGGGGACACAGTTGGAAGTTGAAGACTCAGATGAATCACAGGGATGTTAGGAAGTATTTCTTCAGTCACAGAGTTGTCAGGAAGTGGAATAGTTTGGGAAGCGATGTAGTGGAGGCAGGTTCCATACATACCTTTAAGAAGAGGTATGATAAAGCTCATGGCGCAGGGAATGACCCAGTAGCGACCAGTGAAGAGGCGGGGCCAGGAGCTATGACTCGACCCCTGCAACCACAACTAGGTGAGTATATATATATATATATATATATATATATATATATATATATATATATAAGATAAAGAGACGGAAAATATGTCGTCAATCATATTTCTCCGAGTCTACTGTGTTCGTGACACATTCACACTGAGCAGTATTTCAGATATGCTCAGTGTATAATAATTCTGTCAGTATATTCGGTGTATAATACTATTGGATCTGCTGGGGAGAAACGTTTCTTTCCCCGCCAAGCCAGGTCATGGCCAGGTAAAGCTTGACACTGAGTGAAACGTTGTGGCAGTGAGAGTTTCTTGTGCCACTTGTCTTGTTCACTCGTTGCACTTTGATAAGTGTTAGAGGGACAATTAATGGGATTTGTTGTGGCAATATTGTTTTTTTTTTTTTAATGAAACTGTTTGGTGCGTTCATATCAAATTTTGATTGTATTTTTTTTTTTGGGGGGGAGGCAGGGTTTATGTTGTGTTTCTGGCAATATAATTGAGACTCGATGAAGGTGCGAACCAATGGTCTGTGTGGTTTATTACGTTCTGGACTCGAAACATACGTTCCCTGGCCTGGCCAGATGGTCTCTACGTTCTCTGTGGTCTAGAGAATTGTGTTGCTGTCCACTAGATGGCAGACTTTGGGATGAAATGTTTCCAAGTTTTTATGTCCCCACAGCCCGGCCTGAGTCCAGGCCCATTTTTTTTTATTTTTGGGTTGAATACCTGTTCAAACAGGCTGTTGCTGTTGGGAGCCCGCCCACCTGCTATCAGAGCCTGGTTGATCCGTGTGTGGGGGAGGGGGAGGGTAGAATTCCTCTCTTCCTCATCCTCCATTATCTCTTCCTGATTCTCCGTAGCCTTCTTTTCCTCCTCCACCTCCCGTGTTCATCCTGCTTCTCCACTTCTCCCTCTTTAACCTTATCTTCTTCCTCATTCTTTTCCACCTCTTCCTTAAAATATTAACACGTATAAAAAAATATTTTTTTCTTGGGTCTCCCATAACATCTCACACAGAGTTTTCTGACGTTACTAACAGACAGAAAATGTTTTAATAATATTACATGTCTTGTAATGTTGAAGTGACCTTCTCTTCTCTCTTCAAACACTGCAAGAAGTGTCTTAAATTTTCATTTTTTTTTTTCCACACGAGGGTGCTTACTTTTCCAGGGAAAGTAAAAAGTTTTGAAGATGAATGTCAGGTTATCAGATCTCTTACACAGTCTCACCACTATACTGACAACACTCTTCTCTTAAAGTTGGTCTCACTATATTTACTATTATCTGGTCTATATTTTGCACATGTATTTAGGGGTGTATATATTTATATAATATATTATGTGCTTAACAATTCTCAAACAATTTGCAAACAATTTACAAACTTTATTTCTCAGTCCACAACAGGATTCGAAACTGCACACTCTGTATCAAAGTACAGAGCACAAAAGGGGAGTTGAATGCTAGCTCTAGGCCTTTCGTGTTGCAATCACTACATCAGTGTTTCAGAGTTCAAGGAAATTGATTCAGTGGAACGTTTTTCTGATCGATCAAAAAACTGCAACATTAACACCCTTCTTTCAGAGTGCAGGCACTGTACTTCCTACCCCCAAGACTCAAGTCCGGGTAACCGGTTTCCCTGTATCCCTTCATAAATGTTACCTTGCTCACACTCCAACAGCACGTCGTCATAAAAATCATCCGTCTCCACGCCTATCTAATACGCTCATGCACGCTTCTTGGAAGTCCAAGCCCCTCGCATACAAAACCTCCTTTACCCCTCTATCTCCAACTTTTCCTAGGATGACCCCCTACACCACCTTCGTTCCACTACAGATTCATATGCCCTCCAAGTCATTCTATTTTGTTCCATCCTCTCTAAATGTCCGAACCATCTCAACAACACTTCCTTAGCCCTCGGGATAATACTATTAGAAACCCCAGCACCGCCTCCTAATCTGCAAGCTACGGATTTTCTGCATTATATTCACACTGCACGTTGCCCTCAGACATGACATCTCCACTGCCTCCAGCCTTCTCCTTGTTGCAGCATTCACCACCCATGCTTCACACCCATATAAGAGCGTTGGTACCACTGTACTCTCATACATTTCCCTCTTTGTTTCCATGGACAACGTTCTTTGTCTCCACAGACTCCTCAGTGCACCACTCAGCTTTTTCCCCTCGTAAATTCTATGATTCACCTCGTTTTTCATAGACCCTCTGCTGACAAGTCCACTCCCAAATATCTGAATATATATATATATATATATATATATATATATATATATATATATATATATATATATATATATTCACTTCCTCCGTACTCCCTCACTCCAATCTGTTATCTAATCTATCATTACCTAATTTTTTTTGTTATACTCATCACCTTGCTCTTTCCTACGTTCACTTTTAATTTCCTTCTTTTACATTCCCTTCCATATTCGTTCACCAACCTCTGCAACTTCTCTCCAGAATCTCAGTGTCATTAAAAAAAAGCAACTGTGACAACTCCCACTTTGTGTTAGATTCTTTATATCTTAATCCCACACATCTTGCCATCACCCGAGCATTCACTTCGCTTACAACCCCATCTATAAATATATTCAACAACCATGGTGACATCACATATCCCTGTCTAAGGCCTACGTTTAATGGGAAGTAATCTCCCTCTCTCCTACATACAATCCTCGTAAAAACTCTTAACTGCTTTCAGTAACTTACCGCTTATTCCATATATTTGCAATATCTGCTACAATGCCTCCTCCCTATCCACCCTATCATATGCCTTGTGTGGGTGGGTGTTATACATTATTGGTTGAAGCAGCCTCCTGCACCTTCCTCTCGCACAATATTGTACACATCTTTGCAATGAGTCTGTTGTACGCCTTGGAACGCTTCTAGTTTTTGTGCTTGTCTTGGTGGGACCTCTAGTGGGCGGTGCACTGGGTTCATTCTGTGATGGACCTCGCAGAAGTCGTGTGTTACATTACAAAGGCTTCCTTGTTGAGGCTCCCGAATAATGTTTTGAAGTTTGCTAGTCTCTCACATTGCCTCGAAGTTGTATAGTTGATTTCATTGCCCCAGATTCTTTGCACGACGATGGATTTTTTCCATTTACAAGACATTTGTAACACGAATGTATCTTCTTGGAACATACGTGATGATTATTATGACTATTAGTAGTCTTTACTCTGTACCAGTCTTAGTTCTTTCTTGATCTCCATAACCTTATCCTTGCTCTGCTCGAACTCCAGAAGTCATATGTTTGGACAACACCTGCAACCTGTCCAGGTCTCCTTGCAGGTTGTTCTTTTCGATAATTCTCTTAAACATTAATATTAAATATACTGCATATCAAGAAACACGTGGCTCAGTCCCTCTTAGGTGGTCATTTACATGTGTTAGGAATAGTAGGAGTCCCAGTGCTGATCCGTGTAGGACTCTGCACTCCAGCCACCCGGAGCTTTTTCCAGTCCATTCTTTGGATTGAAAAGTTCCTGGTGAGCGAAACGTTTTCTCATATTTTCTGTCAGAATTTGTAAGCGCTTCTTCTGTCTTCGGTCTTATTCCTTAAATGTTGCTCCTAATAGGGGGTGAAGGTCAGCAGTAATGGTGGTGGCAGCCGCGGGAACACTGGCTGTGGCCACGCAGATATACAAGTGGTGTCTCTGTGTCAACGCTTCGCTCTGTTGCGATTACATCTATGGTGACTCAGCGACTTTGCCCACTGTAAATAACGCATTGCCACTTTTGTGTACTCGCCTATTTGTATTCACCTGTTTGTGGTTGCAGGGGACGAGTCATAGCTCCTGGCCCCACTGCTTCACTGATCGCAACTAGGTTCTCTCTCTCCCTGCTCCATGAGCTTTATCAAACCTCGTCTTAAAACTATGTATGGTTCCTGCCTACACTACATCACTTGCCAGACTATTCCACTTCCTGACAACTCTATGACTAAAGAAATGCTTTCTAACATCTCTTTGATTCGTCTGAGTCTTCAACTTCCAATTGTGACCCCTTGTTTCTGTGTCCCATCTCTGGAGCATCTTGTCTCTGTCCACCTTGTCAATTCCTCGCAATATTTTGTATGTCATTATCATGTCTCCCCTAACCCTCCTGTCCTCCAGTGTCGTCAGGCCGATTTCCCTTAACCTTTCTTGGAAGGGCATTCCTCTTAGCTCTGGAAAGTGCACACCTTTGCATTTTCTCTAATTTCTTGACGTGCTTGACCAGATGTTGGTTCCAAACTGGTGCTGCATACTGCAGTATGGGCCTGACGTACACGGTGTACAGAGTCTTGAACGATTCCTTACTGAGGTATCGGAACGCTATTCTCAGGTTTGCCAGGCGCCCATATGCTGCAGCAGTTATCTGGTTGATGTGTGCCTCAGCGATGTGCTCGATATTATACTCACCTCAAGGTTCTTTTTATTGAGTGAGGTTTGCAGTCTTTGGCCACGTAGCCTATACTCTGTCTGCGGTCTTCTTTGCCATTCCCCTATCTTCATGACTTACCTTTGATATACCTTTGAAGAGTTTCGAGAGTATCTACTCTCTGAGCCCGGCCATGGGCCAGGCTCGTCTGGTGCTTGCCTGGTCAACCAGGCTGTTGCTGCTGGAGGCCCGCTGCCCCACATATCCATCACAGCCTGGTTGATCTGGCACCTGGTGAAGATATTTGTCCAGTTTCCTCTTGAAGGCTTCTACACTGGTTCCAGCCGTGTTTCGGATATCTTCTGGTAAGATGTTGAATAGTCTGGGACACCGGATGTTAATACAGTGCTCCCGTATTGTCCCCACCGCACCCCTGCTCCTCACTGGATTTATTTTACACTTTCTCCCATATCTCTCACTCCAGTATGTTGTTATGGCAGTGTGCAGATTTGGGACCAGGCCCTCAAGTACTTTCCATGTATATATTATCATGTATCTCTCTCTCCTCCGCTCCAATGAGTACATGTTCAAGACTTGAAGGCGTTCCCAATAATTTAGATGTTTCAATGGCTCAATGTGAGCCGTAAACGATCTCTGGATTTGTTCCAGCTCTGCTATTTCTCCTGCCCTGAACGGGGCCGTCAGCACTGAGCAGTATTCTAAGTGAGGGAGCACTAGCGATTTGAATAGTGTCACCATCGGCATTATTTCCCTTGTTTTGAAAGTTCTCAATACCCACCCCGTCATCTTCCTGGCTGTTGTGATCTTTGTCTTGTTATGGTCTTTAAACGACAGATCAGCAGACATAATTATTCCCAAGTCCTTTACGTGTTCCTTTCGTTCTATGTGGTGACCCTCTTGCGTTTTGTATATAGTGTTCCTTTTGAGTTCTTCATTTTTTCCATACCTAAGCAGCTGAAACTTATCACCATTGAACGTCATGTTGTTCTCCACTGCCCATTGGAAGACCCTGCTTATGTCCTCCTGTAATTTTTCAGTGTCCTCTACCGTAGTGACTTTCATGCTTATTTTAGTGTCATCTGCAAATGATGATACAAAA
>WNWK01006794.1:0-12500 GCA_009830355.1 Cherax destructor
TTCAGTGAGGTAGGCCGTGTTAGTGAGGGGAAGCATGGCTGACCAGCCCGACCTTGATAGGGCCTATAGAGGGCAGCACCATAGTGCGCAGTTTGAAACAGCCCGGGTAGGCTGTTTACATGTGTGTGTGTGGGGTGTGTGTGTGCTCACCAGTTGTCCACCGGTTGTGGTTGCGGGGGCGAGAAAGCTCCCTCCTCCTTCACTGGCCGCTACTGGGTCACTCCCTCGCCATGAGCTTTATCATCCCTCTGCTTAAAGCTATGTATAAGAGCCTGCCCACTACATCGCTTAAACTATTCCACTTCCACAACTCTGTGACTGAAGAAATACTTCCTAACATTCTGTGATTCATCTGAGTCTTCAACTTCCATCTGTGTCCCCTTGTTGTTGTGTCCCATCTCTGGAACATTCTGTCCTTCCACTTTGTCAATTCCTCTCAGTATCTTATATGTTGTTATCATGTCTCCCTATCTCTCCTGTCCTCCAGTGTCGTCAGGTCGATTTCCTTAACCTCCCTCGTAGGACATACCCCTTAGCTCCGGACTAGTCTTGTTGCAAACCTTGCACTTTCTGATTCTTCACATGTTGGCTAGGTGTGGGTTCCAAACTGGTGCTGCATACTCAATATGGGCCTAACGACACAGTGTACAGGGTCCTGAACGATTCTTTATTAAGATGTCGGAATGTGTTCTTAGGTTTGCTAGGCGCCCATATGCTGCAGCAGTTATTTGGTTGATGTGCGTCTCAGGAGATGTGTCTGGTGTTATACTCACCCCAAGATCTTTTTCCTTGATTGAGGTTTGCAGTCTCTGGCCCCTAGGCTGTACTCCGTCTGGTCTTTTGCCCTTCCCCAATCTTCATGACTTTGCACTTGGTGGGGTTGAACTCCAGGAGCCAGTTGCTGGACCAGGCTTGCAGGCTGTCCAGATCCCTTTGTAGTTCTGCCTGGTCCTCGTCCGATTGAATTCTTCTCATCAACTTCACATCATCTGCAAACAGGGACACTTGAGTCATTCCTTCCGTCATGTCGTTCACAAATACCAGAAACAGCACTGGTCCCAGGACTGACCCCTGTGGAACCCGCCGTCACCGGCGCCCACTCCTGACACCTCGCCACGTACCATGACTCGCTGCTGTCTCCTGACAGGTATTCCCTGATCCAATGTAGTGCCTTCCTGTTACCCCTGCCTGGTCCTCCAGCTTCTGCACTAATCTCTTGTGTGGAACGTGTCAAACGCCTTCTTACAATCCAAGAATATGCAATCTACCACCCCTCTCTCTCTGCCTTATCGCTGTCACCCTGTCGTAGAACTCCAGTAGGTTTGTGACACAGGATTTCGTCCCGAAACCGTGTTGGCCGTCGTTGATAAGCTCATTCCTTTCTAGGTGCTCAACCACCCTTCTCCTGACTATCTTCTCCATGACCTTGCATACAATACATGTCAGTGACACTGGTCTGTAGTTTAGTGCTACGTTCCTGTCTCCTTTTAAAAATTGGAACTACATTTGCTGTCTTCCAAACCTCAGGTAGTTGCCCTGTTTCGATAGATGTGTTGAAGATCGTTGTTAGGGTACAATAGCTCCTCTGCTCCCTCTCTAGGACCCATGGAGAGATGTTATCTGGCCCCATCGCCTTTGAAGTATCTAGCTGCTTAGTAGCCTCTTCACTTCCTCCTCATTTGTGTGTATTGTGTCCAGCACTTGATGGTGTACCCTACCTCTCCTCCTTTCTGGAGGCCCTTCTATCTCCTCTGTGAACACCTCTTTGAATCTCATGTTGAGCTCCTCACACACTTCCCGGTCATTTCTTGTGACCTCCTCCTACCTTCCTCAGCCTGATCACCTGGTCCTTGACTGTTGTTCTCCTCCTGATGTGGCTGTACAGCAGCTTTGGGTCAGATTTGGTTTTTGCTGCTATGTCATTCTCGTACTGTCTTTGGGCCTCCTTCTGATCTGTGTGTGTGTGTGTGTGTGTGTGTGTGTGGATGTGGGTGTACTCACCTAATTGTGGCTGCAGGGGTCGAGACTCAGCTCCTGGCCCCGCTACTGGGTCTCTGCTCTCCTGCTCCATGAGCTTTATCATACCTTGTCTTAAAACTATGTATGGTTCCTGCCTCCACTATATCTTTTCTAGACTATTCCACTTCCTGACTACTCTGTGGCTGAAGAAATGCTTCCTAACATCCCTTTGACTCATCTGAGTCTTCAGCTTCCAGTTGTGTCCCCTTGTTTCTGTGTTCCCTCTGGAACATCCTGTCACTATCTACCTTGTCGATGGGGTGTGCGTGTGTATGCGTGTGTATGTGCGTGTGCATGTGCATATTTTCTTTGTATTTCTACATCAAGTAATACAAACAATACAACAACACAGGGTATATACAAGGAACACAGTATGGTGCTAGAGGCGGACTTAATTTGAAGTCGTAACAGTGGTAGAATTTACATAAACAACATTGTTTACAATCTGCTGCCATTTGTTTTGACAATTCAGTTGTACAGAACATCTCCAGAGTGTTGCCTCCAAAGTGTTGCCTCCAGAATGTTGCCTTCAGAGTGTTGCCTAAACTGACCTTAGGGCGTCAGGATACAGTTGCAGCTGAACATTTCTGTACTGATGAGTAAGACGCCTGTACAGCAGTAGGCTTCTTCAGTCATGTACAGAGGCAGCAGATGTGGTAGCAAAATAAAGATGATGGAATCAGTTCAGTATAGGCGAAACGTTTCAACAATACCCAAGTGTGTCTTACTCGTCAACTTCTCGGTATTTTATACAACTTTCAACATCTCTGTATTGGATTGATAAAGTTCTGGTGGGTGAAACGTGTCTATATTAATAACCAACATTGCATCAGTGTCTTTTTCACACATTTGTCGATATTATTCACTTTGTGACGTCATACTGTAAGCCATCTTCGTAAGTTCTTCAAGGGTTTCTAACAAATGGTTTTAGCGAATTTCTTTATTTACGCAACATACGTTAGATTATATAAAGTTAATTCCTCTAAATATAAAATGACCCAGTTATAACTTTCCTCGTCTCAAATCAATCAAATATTTAACATAAAAACCCGACACTGTCCTTGAACCAAAATACTCTGGTGTTCCTGTGTCAGACAACACTTGGGAATTTTATTGTTGATATATTTGATACAAGGGATGTCTTCTGCAACTCCTTGGCTAAACAACGGCTTTAGCATGACCTACTTGCCTACTCCTGGACCGTCCCTCGGGTATGACTTAATTCCACTGGGAATCCCACCTACCATTAACAATGCCTTCGTCTGCTACACGTCCCTCATCTGATGCCAGTATAAAAGCGCCAATCTTTATATCTGTGTTTCAGATTCTTCAGGACTACGGTGCTCTTCGCCAGCTCCAAGGCTGAGGCACTGATTACCTCATATTTTGTATATAGATTGACAGTCTTCATATAATGCCTCTAATTGTATTGATAAAGCCACTGGATGGCGAAACGTCTTCAAATCAAAATACCCAGTTTTTTATTTTGAATTTTTATTTACACAAAAATAGAAGATTTACTGTTATTCAAACTCCTGCATAATTATAAAAATTGTATAAATAATAAAGTGGTACTCCATCTCTCCCGGCAAGTTATCTCCAGGGTTGTAACTTGTTCTGTAGGTAATACGTGTTACCCAGATTCAACTATCTTTGACATGTCTAATTCTTCATCATGACCTAATTCTACAAGTTGGTCACACTCATTTGTAATGTCATCTCAAGTCTCACCTTGGTACCGGTCTGGTGGCGATCCCATGTACTTTCTGGAACTTTATTACGTTCTTCACTGGGCGGGACGTCCACACTGGAGCTGGATACTCAATGTTTACTCTTTCGAAAGTGGTGCCTAGCGATCAGAAAAATCCCCTCATTTCCTTGTTTTGATTTCTGAAGGTTATTTTTGTCGTTCTCTCCTTCGTTCAGGAAACGTCGTCCTCACACGGGTCTTGGTCATAGGATGACCCCTCCAGTGGCTCCTCCATGGAGTGGAAGCTTGTGCATAAGATCCCGTTGGAATTATGGCGAAATGGTAATCGAAGGCAGCGGTGTATCGATGGTGTAAAAAAGGACACTTGTGTCCCGAACTACACACAGGTGTCGTTTTTTCCAGTTTGTCGGTATCACCATAACACCTACAGCCATAGATGGTGTAGTTGCTCTCTAAGATCCAGCAAGAAACTCGGTTTCAGTGGAATCGACTCTGACTTTGGATCTCGACCCGTGTGTCGGAAGAATTTCTAGATCTGATCACCAGCTCTGGCCTAGAGAAGAAGGTTGAAGGGAAGTGATACAAGCGTTATTACTGCATTATGTGTGCTAGTCTGGCTAGCGCTGTTGTTGTTATTCTATATCGTCCTTGCCCAGATGGCACGTTGACGACATTTCCCTCTCTGCAATGAGCAATTTTATCCCTGTGTGGTTTCCGGAGTTGATTTCTAGTGACAGAAGATATCAGAGCCACATGAGAGGCGGCTGGCTTGACCGACTACTCATATACGAAGTAAAGAAAGCTATCAACGCGAGAGGTTACACAGCTCTTGGCAACGGTGTAATCACATATGCACAGTAGGCTTCTTCAGACAAATACAGAGGCAGCAGGTGTAGTGAAATAAAGATGATGCAATCAGTCCATCAACCTTGGAGAAAAAGTATTTGAGGTGGTCAATATCTTAGACTGGAGAAGAGTTCAGCTCAATCGAGCATTGTCAACAATGACAATACATGCACCATACTACGTAGAAAATTTAATGGACATCTTGTGAAGACGGATAAAGCTATATTTACCATAGAAGAGGATTTGTAATATATCTTAGCAATACTGCTGTGTAAAACACCGGAAGCTTATCAAAAGTTATGGCCTAGCCAATCTTAATGACCCGACGTAACATGCTACACCTGACCTCACTACATTTAACCTGACCTGATTTTATCTGCTCTCTGTATTGGACTACGCTTCTGGTGATCGAAATCTCAAGCAAAAAGTTCCCTAAAGTCGCACGTGAGTTTTCTTCACGCATTTGTCGGAAGAAATTACCTCGCAAGATGTAAATTCCTCTCCTTGTTGGCACACAAGGAAGTTCAGGGACGCCTCGTAGCCTGGACGGAAGCATTTCGAAACTGACAGGCCAGAGTTAACTCTCAGGGGCATAACTCCCTTGAAAATGGTACTTCCCCACCCCACAGGAAGAAGTGCTTAGCCATAATCTTTTTCTGCATCCTAATAAAAGAACTGGTCCAACTTCCCCTCTAAACTAGCACAAGGCTTATATTCACTACCTACCTCTCTAGCATTGTCCAGGAGAGCCAAACACTGTCGCTTTCAACAGTCCTTGAACATAAAATAAAATAAAACTTTCACTTGGCGACTAAGCTTTTTTTCAAATTCATAGAGAGGAATTGGTGTCTCGAAGCTCCGTTGCTAGCCCACTTAGCTCACACAGAGAGGTCCGCGGTTCAATCCCCGGTACGAGTGGAAACATTAGGGCGTGTTTCCTTAAGACACATGTTGTCCCATTTCACCTAGAAGTAAACAGGTACCTGGGTGTTAGCCGGCTGGTGTGGGTCGCATCCTGGTAACAGAATTAACTTAATTTGCCCGAAATGCTCTGCATAACAAAGGACTTTTAATATAGTATGTCACTGATGTCAGCTATGGTCTGCATACCTTGTACATGTACTTGTAGAAGTAAAGATTATTATTATTATTATTATTATTATTATTATTATTATTATTATAATTATTATAATTATTATTATTATTATTATTATTATTATTATTATTATTATTATTATTATTATTATTATAATTATTATAATTATTATTATTATTATTAGTATTATTATTATTATTATTATTATTATTATTACTATTATTATTATTATTATTATTATTATTATTATTATTATTATTACTATTATTATTATTATTATTATTATTTTATTATTATTATTATTGTATTATTATTATTATTATTATTATTATTTTTTTTATTATTATTATTATTATAATTATTATTATTATTATGGAGAGGTCTCCTCTACAGACTTTTTTAAATTTAAAAAGCTTCGTTTAAAAATGGAAGAATCGTATTAAATAAACCTTCGATACTGTATATCTCTATTCCAAAAGGACACATGATCAAACACTAGGACATATTTATTAAAAAAACATTTCTGTCCTGAGACCTGGATCACTTTTAACACACAGAGTTTTCAGAGTTTTCAAATAAAACGTTTTGTAATGCCCTAGTGTTTACTTACGTGTTTTTTTTAACCAGTTTGTCTGTATCAATTACCACGGTTTATATCCTCTTTATACCAATTTGTCGGTATTTCTTACCTCCAACTTCCAAACAGGAAAGTTTAGCTAATATTCTCAGACGAGACTTCTAGGGCAATGATCGGAGACCCAGGCATCACAAACACTTGGAAATAGAACGGAATGTCTGTTGCAGATAAATGGTTCGGAGAACCGGTATATTTATTGTGGGAACGTTTCGCCAGCCAGTAGCTTCTTCAGTCCCATGCACCTCTCCTGTCTACAGTATATAAGCTTCCTCTACGCACATATGCTGTATTCTATTCAAGATTGATGGACTGACAACATCAACTCAAGATTGAGGGACTGACCACCTCAAACTCCTCCTGTTCTTCACGATTCTTCTTTGTATAGACTGATGAAGCCACTGTGTGGCGAAGCGTTTCCTCAAGAAAGATAATCAAGTGTTGCATATGTGTCTAATTTACCAACAGAGAGGAAGAGTTGAAGATCGGCAGGAGTTTGAGGTAATCAGTCCCTCAGCATGGAGTCGACTTGATCAGTCCTTCAATCAAGATTGGTGTACTGGGAAGTAATGGGTTAATTGGCCCAAAGAGACACTGCAACATTTGATATATCTGATTTAAGCAATTTAGAAATTATTGTTCATTTGCAAGTTTATTTATTTTACTTAAAACCTCTTGTAGAATCAAATAGCAACCTGCCTGGTAAAGGGTTAAGGAGTTACGAAACACTAATCGTTGTATATGTGGCTTGAAGATTTACGAAACTCTGGTCGTAGCAAATGTAACTTCAACTGGAACATTTACGAAACGCTTGTCGTTGTAAATGAAGCACACAATAAGGCCCTAAATATCACGGAAGCGAATCAATAATTCGACCTTCATGGGGATTCATGCTTCGTCTCCCATGAAACTTAAGTTCATTATCAAAATGTCAAGTGAAACATCTCTGTGACCTTTACTAGCACCTGGCAACAACATAAACAACATAACTCCAGCACGGAACTTATGCGTGTAAACAATATGGTCATGAGTGTGCAGTAAAGGTCATTTGGGAAATGTCAAACAAAACACCTTTTTTGGGGGGGTCTTTATCACTTGGCAACCATTTTACAAATGAAATTCCTTCATCACCCGTCCCTTCCAAAAAAAAATTCTCTGATAAATGAGACATTGGAGCAACATTTGGGAAGCTTTATTCCAGAATAAAGGTTCTCAAATGTTGTGCAAATGTCTCATTTATCAACTTGTCAGTTTTCTATACGTATAAATGGAAGAGAAAAATGTGCAGATAATTCGTAATGAATCTGATTCAGTGGAGTGTTGGAACCCTCTGTGGTGCAGTGGTAGAGGGGCGACTAGTAATCTAGCGAACCCTCTGTGGTGCAGTGGTAGAGGGGTGATTAGTAATCTAGATAACCCTCTGTGGTGCAGTGGTAGAGAGGTGACTAGTAATCTAGCGAACCCTCTGTGGTGCAGTGGTAGAGGGGTGATTAGTAATCTAGATAACCCTCTGTGGTGCAGTGGTAGAGGGGCGACTAGTAATCTAGAGAACCCTCTGTGGTGCAGTGGTAGAGGGGTGATTAGTAATCTAGATAACCCTATGTGGTGCAGTGGTAGAGGGGCGACTAGTAATCTAGCGAACCCTCTGTGGTGCAGTGGTAGAGGGGCGACTAGTAATCTAGAGAACCCTCTGTGGTGCAGTGGTAGAGGGGCGACTAGTAATCTAGAGAACCCTCTGTGGTGCAGTGGTAGAGGGGCGACTAGTAATCTAGCGAACCCTCTGTGGTGCAGTGGTAGAGGGGTGACTAGTAATCTAGATAACCCTCTGTGGTGCAGTGGTAGAGGGGCGACTAGTAATCTAGAGAACCCTCTGTGGTGCAGTGGTAGAGGGGTGACTAGTAATCTAGAGAACCCTCTGTGGTGCAGTGGTAGAGGGGTGATTAGTAATCTAGAGAACCCTCTGTGGTGCAGTGGTAGAGGGGTGATTAGTAATCTAGAGAACCCTCTGTGGTGCAGTGGTAGAGGGGTGATTAGTAATCTAGAGAACCCTCTGTGGTGCAGTGGTAGAGGGGCGACTAGTAATCCAGAAAACCCTCTGTGGTGCAGTGGTAGAGGGGTGATTATTAATCTAGAGAACCCTCTGTGGTGCAGTGGTAGAGGGGTGATTAGTAATCTAGAGAACCCTCTGTGGTGCAGTGGAAGAGGGGTGACTAGTAATCTAGATAACCCTCTGTGGTGCAGTGTTAGAGGGGCGACTAGTAATCTAGAGAACCCTCTGTGGTGCAGTGGTAGAGGGGTGACTAGTAATCTAGAGAACCCTCTGTGGTGCAGTGGTAGAGGGCGATTAGTAATCTAGAGAACCTCTGTGGTGCAGTGGTAGGGGGGCGACTAGTAATCTAGAGAACCCTCTGTGGTGCAGTGGTAGAGGGGTGACTAGTAATCTAGAGAACCCTCTGTGGTGCAGTGGTAGAGGGGTGATTAGTAATCTAGAGAACCCTCTGTGGTGCAGTGGTAGAGGGGCGATTAGTAATCTAGAGAACCCTCTGTGGTGCAGTGGTAGAGGGGTGACTAGTAATCTAGATAACCCTCTGTGGTGCAGTGGTAGAGGGGCGACTAGTAATCTAGAGAACCCTCTGTGGTGCAGTGGTAGAGGGGTGACTAGTAATCTAGAGAACCCTCTGTGGTGCAGTGGTAGAGGGGCGACTAGTAATCTAGAGAACCCTCTGTGGTGCAGTGGTAGAGGGGTGATTAGTAATCTAGAGAACCCTCTGTGGTGCAGTGGTAGAGGGGTGACTAGTAATCTAGAGAACCCTCTGTGGTGCTGTGGTAGAGGGGCGACTAGTAATCTAGAGAACCCTCTGTGGTGCAGTGGTAGAGGGGCGACTAGTAATCTAGAGAACCCTCTGTGGTGCAGTGGTAGAGGGGCGACTAGTAATCTAGAGAACCCTCTGTGGTGCAGTGGTAGAGGGGCGACTAGTAATCTAGAGACCGTTACACTGTACGTTTGACGCCTCAACCACTCCACTGAATAGAGAGAAATGTATCGTCTTGCTCTTACTGTCGTATGTGACGGCAAGTATTACCGCAAGTGGCGTTGAATCGCGTTGTATATATTTATGAGCTGGAATCCTACCGTAGGAGTACTGTCGTATGTGAGTCCTACAGTAGGAGTACTGTCGCATGCGAGTCCTACCGTAGGAGTACTGTCGTATGACAGGTAAGTCCTGTTTACATACATTCTCATACCTGAATCTATAACAAGATGCAAAAGTATCGATACCAGTATCAGCTAATTTTGATGGTACAGGTATCAGCAAAATTTCTGATATCGACCCATCACTGTCCATAACTCTAAACACTGAAGACGAGTCACCACAAGCATATATCAAGTACTATCCTGCCAGTACTATCAAGTACTATCCTGCCAGTACTATCAAGTACTATCCTGCCAGTACTATCAAGTACTATCCTGCCAGTACTATCAAGTACTATCCTGCCAGTACTATCAAGTACTATCCTGCCAGTACTATCAAGTACTATCATGCCAGCACTATCAAGTACTATCATCTGCTCGTGTGGTTACAAATATGTAAGAACATGCACGAGTACATACGCTGGCTATCAGCTCCCTGGCATCCTGGGCCGAGAGAAGTGGCTGGGTGAGAGCACATGAGCATGACGCATGTAAGATACAGCATGGCTCATGTAAGATACAGCATGACGTATGTAAGATACAGCATGACGTATGCTAAATTCCTGCACGATGCAGTGAAAGAGTCTCGTAGATGGGGAGGTAGATCCTTGAAACCTGAGTCCTAGGACGATATTACTCTAGGAACTCAGGTAGATACGACGAAGTGAAGGAGTCTCGTAGATGGGCACGTAGATCCATGAGACCTGAGTCCTAGGACGATCTTACTCAAGGAACTCAGGTAGAAAGCAACACAGTGGAAACTGATACCTAATTTGTTAATCCCTCATTAAGTAAAACAAATTAAAAACTTTATTACTTTTAAACAGCATAATTGTACCTCCAGTAAGAAATGTAATTTCCTAACCAAATGTTGCAAGAGGACAACAATAATGTTTTAATCGGACAAAGCCTTCACAGTATTAGAAATTCTTTGAAAAGATTGCAGCCAGTCATCCACTGGACAACTATGAAAAAATATAATGCTAGAGTTACTAAGATCTGCTACTGAAGCTAACAGTACCAACACTATTGCCAATAGTAACCCCCACCATTACCATCACCACCACCCCCACTATCACCACCACCACCACAACGACAATCACCAACTACCAACCACACAACCATCTTTTTACCCCTTCTGCTGTGGATAAATGGTTCAGAGAACCGACAAGTTGACAAATTAGACACTTATTTATTATAGAAACGTTTCTCCAACCAGTGGCTTCCTCAGTTCAATCCAGAGAAGACTGGTTGAAGATCAGAAGGAGTTTGAGGTAATCAGTCCCTCAGCCTGGAGTCGATGAGGAAGTCACTGATTGGCGAAACGTTTCCACATGAAAGCTCCCCGAGTGTTCCACAAGTGTCTAATTTATCACCCCTACTGTTGCCACCACCACAGCTGTTAAACCATACGTGACAATCAGACTTCCTGCTTCAAAACTAATCCACAAATTGAAAATGAAAACTGGACGACATTTCGGTCCTTTCTGGGCCATTATCAAGTATCAAGTGAGGAAAAAAAGGGAGAGAAAGCCAGAAATCAGGAAAAGTCACAAGGAAGTGAGGAGACAACCAAAGTTAGGTCAAGTCACGCGTGTACTGAAGAGTACAGCATTTGGCAATACTCTGAAGCTATCAGAAGTGGAGTGTTATGTTTATAGTACACAATACCGAGAAATAGATGAGTAAGACAGCAACTGTTCAGTGAGACACAGGATGAGTATGTGTTTTACTCATGTTAAAGTGTAGTGAATTAGAAATGATTCAATAAGATGGTGACAGGAGCATCTCTGAGCTGAAGAGGAGTGTTATTGGTCTTCTTGTCGTAATAAATTATTTGACCTGTTCAGTGATGGTGGCCCTATGAAGGATGCACTGTGTTACTGGAAGTGTATAGAAGGAAGTACTGTGTTACTGATTGTGTTTAGAAGACAAGAAGTACAGTGTTACTGATAGTATTTAGATATTTCTTTGTTGGTTGATCGTTGGAGCTGGATTGGTGTTTTAGCTATCGTCTGCTCTACCGACAGTATGGAAATAAGACACAATGCAAATTATGGTATTTTCTTGCGAAGCTGTTTAGTCCACCAGGGACTTGATCAATAATCCACATTGGGCGTCTTATTTACAGTTTCTCAGACTGTCTAAAACAGTTACTCTCTTCCCAAAATAGACAGGGCAGTAATTATTGCATGTGAATGTATCCACAGCGGATGCTGAAATGTAGCCACGAGACTAGATACATTAATTACGTATCCGGTATAACTGTCCTAAGGCAGGACACATGAGTAGTAGTTGAAGTATGAGACACTTGTCCAGTATTTGGGAATCTTTATTGAGGAAACGTTTCGCTAGGCTAAGGGACTGATTACCTCATTTTACTCCTCTTCTTCCCACCGTTCTTCTCTGTATTGGACTGAAGAAGCCACTGGCTGACGAAACATTCCCTCAGTAAAAATTCCAAAATGTTGCAAAAGTGTGTCATTCTTCAACAAACATTCCTTGTTCAGTGGTGTAATTGCTTGCATCACTGACGGTCATGTTCCCCTGTCCTCACAACATGTTCCCCTGTACTCACAACATGTTCCCCTGTCCTCACAACATGTTTCCCTGTCCTCACAACATGTTTCCCTGTCCTCACAACATGTTCCCCTGTCCTCACAACAATTTAACCCACACATATTTCTGCAGTGTAAACAACACACTTTGGTTACCCAGTACATCTAAACTGACCTTAAGAATATTAGTAATCATTAACTATTAATTGTTCCTGACAACACAGCTATAACACACTGATGTGACTGTCATTCTGTCCCTGTGATATTCCACCACCAGTCCCTTTCAAACTATCATTGAGCTTAACTAATTTGATACATGCTACATGGATGCCAGTCAGCTGTCTGATAAGTGCAATTAGTTGATGATAAATATATCATAAAGATTATGGTAGACCTTCAATCTGAACTTTTGATGACAGGAGACACGAAGTGACACTATGCAA
>WNWK01006794.1:17500-101392 GCA_009830355.1 Cherax destructor
TGCAATATATACAACGGAGTTAACCTAAGTATTTTATTGCATGTATTATACAGCTGTATTATAAAAAGTATCATTGTATATTGCCTTTTTGAATAGAATTGAATTATTTAGCTTCGCAATTTAGCGTCCAGTATAAATTTTTGTTTCAGTTTAAACTGTGCAGAACTGAGATTTTTTATAAAAATTCTGGAATCTATAATGAAGAAGACACAATAGGCCCACACTCTGATTTTTTTTTATATAGGCAGCCATCATTCCTCCTCTTCCTCCTCCGTCTATTTCCTCCTCATTTACCTTCCTCTTCCTTGTTCTAATCGGTATGTTTACTGTACACTGTTTTTGCATATATATCCCGACCTGTGACTCCAGGGGCAAGGATGTGTGGATTCGTGTATACTTTCCCCGACCCTAAACTTTAAGGGATAAACTTTGCCCTTACTGAGGGCCTGATTTACTTCCCCTTACACAATTTCCCACACTTCCCCTTTGTATCCTCTTACAGATCTCTCTCTCTCTCTCTCTCTCTCTCTCTCTCTCTCTCTCTCTCTCTCTCTCTCTCTCTCACTTCCCCCTTACAAAATCTTCCATATCTCCTTACTTAACCCATACACGCTTCCCCTTACAAAGGTTATATCTTTTACATGACCCACATACACTTCCCCTTACGCAGTCCAACGTACGAGCCACAGCCTGGCTGGTTAGGTACCGACGTTAGGTGCCTGTCCAGTGCCTGCTTGAAGACAGATGACACCACCAGCTGGAGTGTTGTCAGCTGACACCGCCAGCTGGAGTGTTGACAGATGACAAGTTGGGTTGGTATTCATCCTCTCGTATCTACCTAGCGTGGTGACTGTATCTCAGTATATATGACTGTGTATCTGAGTATGACTGTGTATCTGAGTGTGTATGACTGTATCTCTGAGTGTGTATGACTGTGTATCTGAGTGTGTATGACTGTGTATCTGAGTGTCGATAATTGTGTACTGTGTAGTTTTTAACTGTATGCTTGAAGAGGTTTCACGCTCAGAGAGACACTACACACTCATGTTCCTCACCACACTCACTACACACTCATGTTCCTCACCACACTCACTACACACTCATGTTCCTCACCACACTTCACACTCACTCATCATCACATTCACTACACACACAAACACACACACACACACACACAGGAGGAAAACAACAGTCAAGGACCAGGTAATCAGGCTGAGAAAGGAAGGTGGGGAGTTCACAATAAACGACCAAGAGGTATGTGAGGAGCTCAACATGAGATTTAAAGAAGTATTTACACAGAAGACAGGAAGGACTCCAGGAATTCAGAATAGGGAGGTATACCAACAAGTGCTGGATGAAATACACACAACCGAGGAGGAGGTGAAGAAGCTGCTATGTGAACTCGATACCTCAAAAGCGGTGGGACCGGACAACATTTCTCCGTGGGTCCTTAGAGAGGGAGCAGAGATGTTGTGTGTGCCACTAACACAAATCTTCAACACATCCATTGAAACTGGGCAACTACCTGAGGCGTGGAAGATGGCAAATGTAGTCCCAATTTTTAAGAAAGGAGACAGACACGAGGCATTAAACTACAGACCTGTGTCACTGACGTGTATAGTATGCAAAGTCATGGAGAAGATCATCAGGAGGAGAATGGTGGAGCACCTAGAAAGACACAAGCTTATAAACGACAACCAGCATGGTTTCAGGGAAGGAAAATCCTGTGTCACAAACCTACTGCAGTTTTATGACAAGGTAACAGAAGTAAGACACGAGAGAGAGGGTGGATAGACTGCATTTTTTGGACTGCAAGAAGGCGTTCGACACAGTTCCTCACAAGAGATTAATGCAAAAGCTAGAGGATCAGGCACACGTAACAGGAAAAGCACTGCAATGGATCAGAGAATATCTGACAGGAGGCAACAACGAGTCATGGTACGTGACGAGATGTCAGAGTGGGCACCTGTGACGAGTGGAGTTCCACAAGGGTCAGTCCTAGGACCTGTACTGTTTTTGGTATATGTGAATGACATAACGGAAGGGATAGACTCAGAAGTGTCCCTGTTTGCAGATGATGTGAAGTTAATGAGAAGAATCAAATCAGTCGAGGATCAGGCAGGAATACAAAGAGACCTGGACAGGCTGCAAGCCTGGTCCAGTAACTGGCTCCTTAAATTTAACCCTGCCAAATGTAAAGTCATGAATATCGGGGAAGGGCAAAGAAGACCGCAGACAGAGTATAGTCTAGGTGGCCAAAGACTGCAAACCTCACTCAAAGAAAAGATCTTGGGGTGAGTATAATACCGAGCACATCTCCTGAGGCACACATCAATCAGATAACTGCTGCAGCATACGGGCGGCTGGCAAACCTAAGAATAGCGTTCCAATACCTCACCAAGGAATCATTCAAGACTCTGTATACCATATACGTCAGGCCCATACTGGAGTATGCAGCACCAGTTTGGAACCCACACCTGGTCAAGCACGTCAAGAAATTAGAGAAAGTGCAAAGGTTTGCAACAAGACTAGTCCCAGAGCTAAGGGGATTGTCCTACGAAGAAAGGTTAAGGAAATCGGCCTGACGACACTAGAGGACAGGAGGGTTAGGGAAGACATGATAACGACATATAAAATACTGCGAGGAATAGATAAGGTGGACAGAGACAAGATGTTCCAGAGAGGGGACACAGAAACAAGGGGTCACAATTGGAAGTTGAAGACTCCTATGAGTCAAAGGGATGTTAGGAAGTATTTCTTCAGTCATAGAGTTGTCAGGAAGTGGAATAGCTTGGAAAGCGACATAGTGGAGGCAGGAACCATACATAGTTTTAAGACTAGGTTTGATAAAGCTCATGGAGCAGGGAGAGAGAGGACCTAGTAGCAATCAGTGAAGAGGCGGGGCCAGGAGCTATGACTCGACCCCTGCAACCACAAATAGGTGAGTACAAATAGGTGAGTACACACACACACACACACACACACACACACACACACTACACACACACACACACACTCACACTCACACTCACACTCACAGTTACATATGAATGATGAAGTTCTTTAACCTTTCTCATCTCCCTTCCTTATTATCCATTATTATTATTATTATTATTATTATTATTATTATTATTATTATTATTATTATTATTATTATTATATTTACTTAGGTCTTCGACTTGTAAATATTCACGTAACATCTAATACTATTCAGTTCTACAACCACACCAAGAACATCAACCAGTTCTACAACCACACCAAGAACATCAACCAGTTATACAGCCACACCAAGAGCATCAACCACGTTCCCCTCCCTCTGTTCTTCATCCGCGACGAGTTCTGCAATCTTGGAAATGTTCTGACATCACATGCATAATATCTGTGCCATTTACATACAAGGCTATTGCAACGTTTCCATTTGCACGCAGCTGAACGTGTCGACCCATACCCGAGTGTGTTGCAACACGGGAATCTTGCTTCATATCGCACGCTATTGCTTCATAACTGAACCTATTGTTCCATTATTGATTTTATCGCTTTAAATTCGAGATTATTACTTTATTCTTGAGTTTACTGCGTTATGCCTGAGTCTACTTCGTTAATTCTGAGTTGATTGCCTAATGATTAAGTCTACTGCCGTAGCATCCTGGGGACAAAAGTGACCTAATTTGCCCGAAATGCTCTGCATAACAAGCGGCTTTCTATATAGTATGTCATTGATGTTAGTTAGGTCTGTATACCTTGTACATGTACTTGTAGAAATAAAGATTATTATTATTATTATTATTATTATTATTATTATTATCATAATCCTGAGTTTATTGCGTTAGACCGGAGTCTGTTGCGTTAAAACTGAGTTTCTTGTGTTACATCTGAGTCTATTGTTTTACTAGAGTCTATTGTCCGTTTTTGGTTTATTGAGCCAAACCCAAGTTTATTGCTGTGTAGATGAATCTATTCGTCCATAAATCAGTCTATTGTCCATGAGGTTTCGTACATTCGTGTTTGGGACGGTGGTATCTTGCTCGTCAGGACACATTACATGTGTCTCCTGACACGGGTCGTCGATGCTACACACTACAATGTCACTTTCAGTTTTTAAAGGGGTGGAGGGGTAAGCCAGTGGAAGGTCTCGGTCAGATGACCAAAAGCTCTAGTGGCGGGTCATCATATGAATTCAACAATTATATACTAAATCTGTTCTATTGGGTTCAGTATATCGGTGTATAATATAATATACCCTGGTATAATATACGCGAGTATAATAAATGGACACTATATGTACACATTTCTAGGGTTGAATAAAACATCATTTCTGTATTGAATTACAAAAAAATGGGCGAGACGTCTTCAGACACCCAGGTGTGGCACCTGTGTCTAATTCCTCCTTCTGACGGTACTGTAGATCATTATTACAACGCTACGGTGGATCACTGTCGAGTAAAGTTCCGAGATGTTGACTTCGCGAATTAGTAACAAGACTATTGGAACCAAGCCACGGAACGGACGTATCGGACGTTGGCCTGGTGATTTACGACGCGCCCGCCATGGGTTCAGACCCCACCCGTTCCGTGGTTTGTCCTGAGGTGTGTGTGTAGTAGGGATAGTTTACTAGTTGTCAAAGGCACTTGTCGATAGACAGGGGTCGAGTCATAGCTCCTGGCCCCGTGTGTGTGTGTGTGTGTACTCACCTAGTTGTGGTTGCAGGGGTCGAGTCATAGCTCCCGGCCCCCGCCTCTTCACTAGGCACCATGACTAGAAATAATCACGAACTTCGAGACCCATAGCAATGTTGTGATGGGTTTACATAGCAAAATGACAGCCTTTTAATTATAATTGTTATCACGGGGAAGCACTAATCCCGCAAGGGCCATTCAGCGCCCAGGAAATAGGAAGTCAGGTTTGATCTTTTGACCAAAATGTTGTGTATCTTACAGGCTTTCTGAGCATTGTATATTTTACACAATGGTTTGAAATAAAAGACTTGAAGAACAAAAAGGCACAATTCTGTGACTGGAACAATACACAAATAACCCGCACATAGGTGAGAGGAGCTTGCCACGATGTTTCGGTCCGACTTGGACCATTTACAGTCACCAGTACTTTGTAAATGGTCCAAGTCGGACCGAAACGTCGTCGTAAGCGCCCCTCTCTTTTATATGAGGGTTGAGTAAAAAGCTCGACTGAATTTGATCCTAGGAAAGGGAGAGTCTCTCTAATTCCTCTTAACAAGAGCCCTTCACTATATATAATAATTATACTTATGTGTACCTGTACCTAAATAAAAGTACTAACAATAAAGGACAAGAGGTGAAGACAAGTCAAAATATCAGTAATGTTTACTGACTCTAACTGAAACAAACAATGTAAAGAAAACGTGGAGTAGATTGAGAAAATAATAATAACATTGGTATACAATACCTGGTTATTTTTTTTGTTATGGCGACGCTTCGCCAACAATGTCTTCGTCCGATTCATAAAGGTGATAGTGTATAATATAATGTACCCTGGTATAATATAATATACTAATATACCCTGGTATAATATATAATATACCCTGGTATAATATACTATAATATACCCTTTGTCCGAGTCATACCGGTGACAGTGGAAGACGAGGTAATCAGTCCCTCGGCTACCTCAGGTGTTCAGTCCCTCGGCTACCTCAGGTGTTCAGACCCTCGGCTACCTCAGGTGTTCAGACCCTCGGCTACCTCAGGTGTTCAGACCCTCGGCTACCTCAGGTGTTCAGTCCCTCGGCTACCTCAGGTGTTCAGTCCCTCGGGTACCTCAGGTGTTCAGTCCCTCGGCTACCTCAGGTGTTCAGTCCCTCGGCTACCTCAGGTGTTCAGTCCCTCGGCTACCTCAGGTGTTCAGTCCCTCGGGTACCTCAGGTGTTCAGTCCCTCGGCTACCTCAGGTGTTCAGTCCCTCGGCTACCTCAGGTGTTCAGTCCCTCGGCTACCTCAGGTGTTCAGTCCCTCGGCTACCTCAAGTGTTCAGTCCCTCGGCTACCTCAGGTGTTCAGTCCCTCGGCTACCTCAGGTGTTCAGTCCCTCGGCTACCTCAGGTGTTCAGTCCCTCGGCTACCTCAGGTGTTCAGTCCCTCGGCTACCTCACGTGTTCAGTCCCTCGGCTACCTCAGGTGTTCAGTCCCTCGGCTACCTCAGGTGTTCAGTCCCTCGGCTACCTCAGGTGTTCAGTCCATCGGCTACCTCAGGTGTTCAGTCCCTCGGCTACCTCAAGTGTTCAGTCCCTCGGCTACCTCAGGTGTTCAGTCCCTCGGCTACCTCAGGTGTTCAGTCCCTCGGCTACCTCAGGTGTTCAGTCCCTCGGCTACCTCAGGTGTTCAGTCCCTCGGCTACCTCAGGTGTTCAGTCCCTCGGCTACCTCAGGTGTTCAGTCCCTCGGCTACCTCAGGTGTTCAGTCCCTCGGCTACCTCAGGTGTTCAGTCCCTCGGCTACCTCAGGTGTTCAGACCCTCGGGCTTGATCAGTCTTAATTGTCGGCAATATTCCCTTTCATCTAACAGAGTAATGACTTCCATGTGTAAAAAAACACTTATGTACAGTTCAGGAGCACCTATGTACAGTTCAGGAGCACCTATGTACAGTTCAGGAGCACCTATGTACAGTTCAGGAGCACCTATGTACAGTTCAGGAGCACCTATGTACAGTTCAGGACATTTATTAGAAGAAACGTTTCGCCTTAAGTGGCTTCTTCAGGACTGAAGAAGCCACTCGTGGCGAAACGTTTTCTATACTAAATGTCCTGAACTGTACATATGTGCCTTTATTCACCAGTATATTTTTCCACATCTTGTGTTGAGTATAGAAGCCATTGAAAAATGGCTTCAACTCTTCAACTCTCTATTTTCAAATGGTACACGGCGCCAACACACCCAGGATGCAATTTTCTTCTACAAGACCCAAAACGGTCAATCTTAGCAAATTGCAAAAGTATTATCCTTGAGGCGTTAAAATATCTAAGACATTACAATGACAAACTATGAGCAAGTATGATAAAAATTAGACACAAGTTTTGTCCTAGAATCTGTATTGATAAAGCCACTGGATGGCGAAACGTCTACAATAGAGATACCCAGATGTTGCACATGTGTTATTTCAGTATATTAAGTGTTTTTTGGTTTGCTACCAGCAACATTTACCGGGAATATCTAACACAAACGACAGACATCCACCGCTGTTCTTCACCATTCACAACCATCCATCAGTATCCTTCTCCTCCCTCCAAACCCTCCGTGTTATTCCCCGTACCGGGGATCGAACAACGAACCTCAATGTGTGAGCTAAGTGAGCTAGTAATCGAGCTACGGGACACACAGTTCGGGACACATCGTTCAAGTGTCTCAAAAACTGCACACAAAAGGACACTAAAACTACCAACTGACCTGCATTAGTTGCAGCTCTTCATGAGTGAGTCAATATCAGCTTGACCTTTACGATCGAGTTGACTCCCTTAGCCGATATTGTTTTCCTTGTCCAGTGTTGAGAAAGAGGAAGAGGGGGACTTAAGGCAAAAGGTCACTCAAATCTTCAGGAAGGTCGCAGGTGGGGAGAGGAAGCAAGGTCACGGTCCCTGTATCTCTCACCCCAGCAAAGTATTATACTCTTAAATCACCATTCTTAACAATTCGCAAACAGGCGAAATTATTTACCATCATTATTTCTCAGTCCACAGCGGGATTCGAACCTGCATACTGAGATCTGGCTGTGTGGCTAACGTTCTGCATACTTTGATGCAGTGTGTGCAGGTTCGAATCCTGCTGTGGGATGAGAAATAATGTTACATCACCATATAAAGTACTAGACACTTAAACCAACATGATGGACATTTAAACCAGAATGTAGAGTACTGGACACTTCAATCATAACATAAAGATTAAACCACGACACAGAGTAGTGGATATTTAAACCACTGTATAGAATACTGTTTTTTATCTACACAATACACAGTAGATGCGGACAAATTACAACAATTATTATGATTACGATGAAACGCTAAATATGACTAACTCTCAAGCTGGTATTTACTGCTAGGTAAACAGAGTGTAATGAGGTTTAGCCAAAGTCTCCATCTATCCGGGATTAAATTCTACCATTTTCAACATAACTCATTACGATTGTAACCAGATCATAAACTTGTAAATACATTAATACCACTGTAACTTGCTACTGTCACATCCGGGCCAAGTTCCACGACCCATTACGTGCCTCTGAGATGTTTCGACCACCGCCCACAGGAGAGGGTATGGGGTGCGCAACGAAGCTATTCAACTAGCTGCTTAATAAACGTCCGGTAGCTCAGTTAGTAGAGCACTTAGCTCACATACTGAGTGTCCGTGGTTCGATCCCCGTTACGGGTGGAAACATTGGACGTGTTTCCTTGCACCTGGTGTCCCGGTTCACCTAGGAACAAGTAGGTACCTGGGTGTTAGTTGAGTGTTGTGGGTGGCATCTTCGGGGGCGGTAGTATGCCTCAGATAGGGCGAAGCTTTGAAATGAGCTGATGTAGTAGGCTATTGGTGTTGTAGATTCGCCGGTATATTCCCGGCCCGGGTCTTTTCCAGATGGTGACCCAGCCTAGTATGCTAACACCTCTTACTTAGCTTGTAAAATTGATTTGTATAAAAAAAAGCGTACGTAAGTGTCGCTATCCACAAACCAGGGTAAATAGGGAAGTTGCACTGCATGTACGTGACACTTAAATCACCAGCATAGAAATGCGTAAGACATGCAATACAATACATGGCAGAGGACGGGAAGAACACGGGCAATAATAATAATAACTGCGTACATTTGCGTATATCTCAGTGTATATACGCTGAGATATACGCATTCAATATAATTTTAATCCCTCTTTTTAAGGGATTAAAATGATATTGAACGGCGGTGTACATGCAGCCTTAAAGACCCTCGTGTAGTAGATAGGTTTTAAACCCAATTAACCAACTAGACAATAGCAGTCTTGGCAGGAGAGCGGAGCATTAGCAGCAATTTAGAAAAAAAGACTAAATGAATGAAAAGAATTAATTATTTGACACCATTTCGCTCTCAGTAAATCTTTATCACGTAATGATACTGGCAGGACTCCCCACAATGTTAGATACAAGGACACATGTGCAACTCATGTGTCATTTTATTGAGGCAGTTAAGTGTCACATTAGCTGCACATGTGTCCTTATACCTGACAATATTATATTTAACATGTCAGCACCGTCAAGTTGATGATAAACTCTTCTGTAATTCTTGGTTGTCTATATTGTCTAGAATAAAGATATTATCGACATTAAAGATATCTGTCTGTTGCAGCCAAGTATCGTGGGGTATTTGTGAAGTGTTGCAGCCAAGTATCGTGGGGTATTTGTGAAGTGTTGCAGCCAAGTATCGTGGGGTATTTGTGAAGTGTTGCAGCCAAGTATCGTGGGGTATTTGTGAAGTGTTGCAGCTAAGTATCGTGGGGTATTTGCGAAGTGTTGCAGCTAACTATTGTGGGGTATTTGTGAAGTGTTGCAGCCACGGTACTGTGATTTTCACTTCTTGTTGTCAGGGACACAACTTCCGTACTTAGACTCTAACTTTGTGTATGATACTCTTAATTAATGTAGCAAAGAGAGGCTCGGCATATTATCTACACCCTTCTGCTCATAATCGAAAGACTAGAGTTTAATCCCGGGTACACGGAGACACCTTCTTCACCTAGCAGTAAATAGGTGCCTGGGTCTTTATCTTCCTGTTGGTGTTTTATTTTAATTGGTGTCTTATCTTCCTTGATGGTGTTTTATCTACTAATATAGTGCTCGTCTTCACATCCTTGACCTCAGTCCCTGCCATTAAGTTGGCATTATCTTGTGTTAGTTGGATATGCTTGGTCTTAATGGAGTTCGGGTTAGCTGCCCTCAGACATCTAGTCTTAGTTACTCAGAGTCTGGGGCGACTACTGTAATAAGTAGAGAGATTATTACTGATGGGCTGGTCAGCCCTTTCGTAGGTAAAAAGAATATGAGTTGCTCATGAGATATTTCGGCCAACGTTTCGCTCTCCAATGTAAACACAGTCGTAAATGGAGCCTTTATTACTGTGGAAGGGAAGTTAGTCATATAACGAGTGTTCGTCACTGGGATCAAAAGCCATACGATGCATTAAAATTTCGTCACCAGGTGTCTGGCAACCTCTGTCATTAGGCGAACAATTCTTCCTCTAAGTCAACTTAGACCGTTCTGTATGCGTCTTCGAGAATGGAGGATACGGCCTCTCCTTCCATACGTAGTCTTCGATACCAAGAATGGAAGGGAAGGGGGTGAATTTGTGGTGGCAAGTCAGCCCGTTCTACAAGTCAAGCTTGAGTTAACCGAGGACGGGACAAGCGTTGAATCACATGGTAAAACACCCCAGCTAAGGTTAATGCGTGCGCTTGCTCACTGCATCCCTCACGGCAGCTTGATCAGTAAGCTAGGTGGATGTGGCCTTCCTGCACACGTAAGAGTACAGGCGGGTGAAGTCTCCCGCATTGTAATGACCACCTGCACCCACTGATTAACCAGGTGGCTCTTGCTGTATACACTCTCCATTTAAACTGACACCCTGCAGATCCCTAAGTAATGTTTGGCTTATTCTGCATGTTGTATATTAATAACGACCCTTGAATTGAGAAATAAACACGAATGGAGAGAGAGATAGAGATAGAGATAGAGAGAGAGAGAGAGAGAGAGAGAGAGAGAGAGAGAGAGAGAGAGAGAGAGAGAGAGAGAGAGAGAGAGAGAGAGAGAATCAAATGTTAATATATTACTTGTTACAGATCCAGAAAACAATAGAAATTGAAAGAGTGGTAACGAGAGTTGCCTTCCCTATCAACTCGTCTAACTTATAAGAAAATCTGTTGCCCAATTAATCCTTTATATAAAGCCCTGAATTCCTTATGAGATCCTTAAGAGTCTGCTGTCGTACAGTGAGACGGAGGTTTTGATCCTGTGTGTTTAGACTATGCTATACGAGCGAGCCAATTTTAAAGTCAGAGGATACTGTTCACGAAGTCCGCTTGAGATGTACCCTTGAGGGATTTCCGAGTTAAATATATCTTTGTGCTGGGCTCTAGTTGGCTTACCGGGTATTAGCGGACTTACTGGTTACTATCTGGCTTTCTAAGGTGGTCAGTCTATCAAGGCTAAGGGCCTGATCTCGCATTTGCCTCTCCATTGCTTCTATTTACAATATTTAATTCACATCTGTATTCGACTGAATAAGTGATGAAATATACCGTCAGTAAATATACCCAGCTGCTGCACACGTGTCTTACTTATCCACTAGCTCACTTAAAGGGTACTAGAAGGCTTACCGGGTACTAGAAGGCTTACCGGGTACTAGAAGGCTTACCGGGTTTATCATTTACCTGATATCTTTCTTCTGATTAATACCCTCTGACTTATCAATAACCATATGGAGTGAGTGAGTGCCCTCTGACTTAGCGGGTATCGTCTGAATTATGGTGTATTATCTGACTTTCTGATATATGAATAACATGTCAGAAGACCTACTGGACACTAGTTATGAGTGAGAAGGGTTGGATTCCACAGGGACCTGCTCTCTTACTTCCACTAGTGGATCCCGTCCCCTACAACGTCTTCGAGATCTTCCACCTCATCTTGGACAGTATTTAAGACACCGTTCTCAGGCTTCAGCTTCATATCGTTCAACACCATGAAGCTGAACTTCATATCGTTCAACCATGAAGCTGAACTTCATATCGTTCAACACCATGAAGCTGAACTCTTCTCCAGGCTGAGGGACTGACCACCTCAAATACTTTTTCTCCAAGGTTGATGGACTGATTATATCTTTATTTCACGGCTACATCTAATCCCTCTGTATATGACTGAAGAATAAATAAGACACATGTGCAACAGTTAGGTATCTTTATTCCGAAACGTTTCGCCTACAGAGTAGGTTTCTTCAGTCGAGTAGAAGAGTTAGCAGAAGCAAGTAGAGATGCGAAGACGAAGTAATCAGTCCATTACCCTTAAAGACGTAGTTTTGAGGTGATCAGTCCCTCAGCCTGGAGAAGAGTTTTGCTCCATAGTCTGGAACAATGTGAAGTTGAAGCAGCAGTATGGAGACTTGTATGCTCTCAAAGGTGAGGCGCAGCCCACTAGCAGAAGAAAGAATGTAATCACTGAGAGGGCAGGTCAATCAAAAATCCATCCAAACTGTCTGTATTGTATACTATTTTGATACTGACTGAAAAAAGCCTACTGTGTAGGCTAAACGTTTCTGAATTAATACCTAACTATTGTACGTGTCTTACTTAGTAAGTTTATTCAGGTATACACAAATACAGTTACATAGCCTGATCGCTAAAGCTCTCGCTTCACACGGCGAGGGTCTGCGTTCGATTCCCAGCGAGGGTAGAAACATTGGGCGTGTTTCTTTACACCGGTTGTCTATGTTCACCCATCAGTAAAATGAGTACCTGGGTGATAGTCGACTGGTGTGGGTTACATCCTGGAACAATGACCTAATTTGCCTGAAATGCTCTGCATAACAAGCGGCTTTCTATATAGTAGTATGTCATTGTGACTTATATTGGATGAGTAATGGTGAATGATTTTTCTTCTTTGTGTCACCCTACCATGACGGGAGACAACAAAGGCAGCAAAATAAAGAGAATGGAATGCCGTATATGAATACAATAAATAAATTTAACCTCAAGGATGATAATGCGGTGCCAAAAATGCAGGAAGCCGACCAGAGGGGAAACTAAACTGGATTTTCTCCAAGCACCAAACTCGAGGACCGTCCTTGACGCAAGAACTTTGGGCGTATCACTCGCCCCTGCTGTGACATCCTGTCCTACCAAGGTATACCCCGTCTGACTCAGGAACCCATAGAAAAAAACACGGATCGGGTGGGGTTTGAGCTCATGGCGAGTGAGTCTTTAACCTCCAGGCCAGTGCGATTTCGTGGGTCTGGAACCCATGGATCAGGGGTCAGAGTGGCGTAGCTAGTTGCATGATTTAGTGTATTATAACACTGAGTATTAGAGAAGCGGACATAGTCGTGTATGATAGCACTGAGTATTACATATAACTGCTGTGAAAATGGTGGACAACTCAATTATATGTCACTGGATTACTCTATCCGAAAAAAAGTCATCTTAGAATTTGGAACCATTGGTGAACACTACAGTAATGTAAAAAAAATGGTTCAGAGAACCGACTGGTTGATAAATTAGACACGTGTGCAACACTTGGGTATCTATACTGGAGAAACGTTTCGCCACACAGTGGCTTCATCAGTCCAATACAAAGAAAAGTTTGAAGATCAAAAGGCTGAGGGACTAATTACCTCAAACTCATTCTGATCTTTGCATCGGACTGATGAAGCCACTGTGTGGCAAAAAGTTGCCTCAATAGAGATACCTAAGTGTTGCACATGTGTCTAATTCTACACTACAGAAGCTAAAGAATGCGAGTGAAAATAACCAAGAAATCTAGAAAAAACACAAGGTCTTAGTGAGACTTCAGTCATGAAGAGAAAAGAATCATTATAACATCCCAACGAACTTGCTAGTTTTTACACATCTAACCCACACATAGCAGAGAAAAACTTACAACGACGTTTCGGTCCGACTTGGACCATTTACATTTACACTGACTTTGTAAATGGTCCAAGTTGGACCGAAACGTCGTCGTAAGTTTCTCTCTCCCATGTTAAGAACATAAGAATGGAGGAACACTGCAGAAGGCCTACTGGCCCATACAAGGCAGGTCCTTATCAAAACCACCACTACCTAAGAATTTATTCCCGTACTCACGACACTAATCAAACCCAGCCCCTCCCACTCATATATTTGTCCAATCTCTTTTTAAATCCACCCAAGGTCCCAGCCTCTATCACCCCACTCGGAAGATTGTTCCACGCATCTACAACTCTGTTCGAAAACCAGTACTTGCCTATGTCCTTTCTAAATCTAAATTTATCCAATTTAAATCCGTTATTTCTGGTTCTTACTTGGTTCGATATCCTCAGTATTTTATTAATATCTCCTTTGTTTATACCCATCATCCACTTGTACACCTCGATGATATCTCCCTCATTCTACGCCTCTCCAGAGAGTGGAGATTCAACGCTCTAAGTCTATCTTCATACGGGAGATTTCTTATACTGTAAATCATTTTAGTCATTCTTCTTTGTATGTTCTCCAATGAATCTATATCCATCCTGTAGTAAGGTGACCAAAACTGAGCTGCATAATCCAAATGAGGTCTCACTAGTGATGTATAGAGCTGTAAAATAACTTTTGGACTTCTGTTGCTTATACTTCTTGAAATAAATCCTAGTAATCTGTTAGCCTTATTGCGCACACTTAGGCACTGTTGTCTTGGCTTTAGATTCCTGCTTACCATGACTCCCAAGTCTTTTCACATTCTGTATGATCAAGCTCTACTTCACCTAGTTTATAAATTCGAGGGATATTTTCATTACCAACGACTAGCACCTTACACTTGTCCACATTAAACTTCATCTGCCACTTTTCAGACCAAGACATTAATTTGTCCAAATCCTCCTGGAGTTCACTGGTATCCTGCTCAGAATGAATTATACGGCCTATTTTTGTATCATCAGCAAATTTACTCATGTCACTTGCAATTCCTTCATCAAGGTCATTTATGTAAATTATGAACAACAATGGGCCCAAAACTGATCCTTGTGGAACGCCACTAGTGACTAATCCCCATTCAGATTTGACCCCATTAATGGAAACTCTCTGCTTTCTATTGGTAAGCCATGCCTCTATCCATGCTAGAACTTTACCTCCTATACCATGAGCTGCCACCTTTCTTAAGAGTCTCTTGTGAGGTACTCTATCGAAGGCCTTACTGAAATCCAAGTAAACTATATCATATTCTTTATCACTGTCTACTGCCTCAAATGTTTTATTGAAAAACGTCAGTAAATTTGTTAGGCAGGAACGACCTCTCGTGAACCCATGCTGAGATTCATTAATCAAATTATGTTCTTCAAGGTGACTTCTAATAATATCAGCTATAATTGATTCTAATAATTTGCCTACTATACTATACTATGTTTGGATTATTTGTGTATTGTTCCAGTCACGGTATTGCGCCCTCTTATTCTTTATTAATTTCTAAATTCAGAAGTTTAAAGGGTATACTAAAGTTGCCACACCATCCTTAATATATATCTTACGCGTTTTGCAACAACATTTCTCTGCCAGAGAAATTTCTCTCCATACGGCAACAAATATAGAAACAGACTAAATTTAGAAAATAATTTCCACTTGCAGGTATCATTGCTGCAGATATTGAACTTTTGTCTACAGATATTGAACTTTTGTCTACAGATATTGAACTTTTGTCTACAGATATTGAACTTTTGTCTACAGATATTGAACTTTTGTCTACAGATATTGAACTTTTGTCTACAGATATTGAACTTTTGTCTACAGATATTGAACTTTTGTCTACAGATATTGAACTTTTGTCTACAGATATTGAACTTTTGTCTACAGATATTGAACTTTTGTCTACAGATATTGAACTTTTGTCTACAGATATTGAACTTTTGTCTACAGATATTGAAAACAGGAATAAATAAAGGGGATGTAAATAGCGTGCTAAAAATATCTTGTATTGACAGGACACGCAGCAATGGCTTTAAGTTGGATAAATTCAGATTCAGGAAGGATATAGGAAAGCATTGGTTTGGTAATAGAGTTGTCGATGAGTGGAACAAACTCCCGAGTACAGTTATAGAGGCTAAAACGTTGTGTAGTTTTAAAAATAGGCTAGATAAATATATGAGTGGGTGCGGGTGGGTGTGAGTTGGACCTGACTAGTTTGTGCTACTAGGTCAGATGCCGTGCTCCTTCCTTAAGTGAATGTAACCTGACCTGGCTGGGTCGGGGCATTTGCTTAAGCCGGTGGGAGACTTGGACCTGCCTCGCATGGGCCAGTAGGCCTGCTGCAGTGTTCCTTCTTTCTTATGTTCTTATGTTAACTTTTGTCTACAGATATTGAACTTTTGTCTACAGATATTGAACTTTTATCTACAGATATTGAGCTTTTATCTACGGAACAACAATCACATTTAAGTTCAACATTTTTTTTTTGACTATCAAAATACCGTCATCAGTAATTGTAAAATTATACATTTTTACTTAATTTACAGTGAAAAAATAATACTATAATAAACATTATATTCTCATACTTATTATATTAATAAGTTAATAAAAGTACATCGTCTTTATCTATTTCAAATTTCTAGAATTATATTTTTTTGGTGAATGAAATTAACATAATTGTATATATATATATTACAAAACGTAGCATAAATTGCTTTTTCATTTCCCGGAATCATAAAAAAAATTAATTTCGGCCAAGGTTCTTGGATTTTTTTTTTAACAAAATTGTTCCCGTATCTTCAAAAAAAAAAAATTGGAACCTCTTGTCAGTAATGGAACAGTTGGTTGAGAAGGTCTTCTGAATGTATGGAGGCTTGGTAAGAGTTCCAGTGAAAAACGACCTTTGCTAGACAAACTGATGAAGGAGAGAGACCTTCGGGTTTCTAAATACCACACCCATTATTTAAGGAAGCATTGCAACAACTTTTAAATAGTACTGGCAAGAGCAATGGCTCTTACAAGAGGCACCAGGATCCGGGTTAATTGTTTAGGAGAAGTTATGATATGTACAACTTTGTAAAATTACTGACAATAGTTAAAGCATATACTAATGGACACAGTGGGTTTACTTCTGCTCAAGTGTACGAGTATAATGAACTAGTGGTGGTAGTAGTAGTGATATTAGTAGTAGTAGTAGTAATACAATAGGTAGAACAATCAATATGCACATGAGTAAGGATACAACAAATACTAGGGTAGTATAACAATAGGTTAGACAAATATTTCTGCTGGAGGTTGAAATATCGAAGGCCTGTAGAGTGTTCCACATCTACGATCTGCTTGTGTTGAATTAGCATCACATAGTCTCTCCTGCTAATTCAACACAAGCAGATCGTAGATGTGGAACACTCCTACAGGCCTTCGATATTTCAACCTCCAGCAGAAATATTTGTCTAACCTATTGTTATACTACCCTAGTATTTGTTGTATCACCTTTTACTCATGTGCATATTGATTGTTCTACCTTATTGTATTACTACTACTACTACTAATATCACTACTACTACCACCACTAGTATTTCACCTCACTTTGAGAGTATATATAAACCCACTGTGTCCATGTAACGCTTGTAACGGCTTGAGAAAGCTCCTGGAGAGCGAAACGTTGCCACAATAAAATGTCACATTAGTTGCATTTGTGTCCTTTTACTTAACAAGTTATGATATATTTGGTTTGCTGAATAAAATAGGTTAGGTTACTTTGCGTTAGGTTAGGTTACTTTGCGTTAGGTTACTTTGCGTCAGGTTAGGTTACTTTGCGTTAGGTTACTTTGCGTCAGGTTAGGTTACTTTGCGTTAGGTTATTTTGCGTCAGGTTATGTTACTTTGCGTCAGGTTACGTTACTTTGCGTTAGGTTAGGCCGGTCAGTAATACAAAGTATAATATCAATAGTGTAAAATAGTTTCATTAGAGTCGTGGTATATAGTACCGATAAGTAGATAAAATGTGTAATGCCTGGGTATTTAAGAAGACGTTTCGCCAGGCAATGGCTTCTTTCAATTCAATACAGAGATTATAAAGTCAGACGATAAAAGATGAGAGATAATCAGTAACCTTAGCCTTGATAGGTGTTCAGACTCAACTGTTCAAACTTCAACTGTCTCCAGTTCATAAGTTATGTACTGAATTGATAAAGGCCTTGAAAATTATTACAAGGTTGAACAAGGTTCCAGGACGGACTCGCTTGACAATGAACCTCGTAAGTGTTCCCTCTCATGGTTATTTCCTCGAGGGGTTCCCCGTTTTGGAAACTCATGAACTTTAAATAAACTTGCTAGTTCAGGACATTTATTAACAATAGTTCGCCATTGAAAAAGCCGTTTCCTTTAACAAGTATCCAGAGCTGCACACAAGTGTCCTTTGCCAATGGTTAAATTCGTTTTCTCTCCAAAATACCATAACATGTGGTGGGTAAACTTAAAATCTCACTGCACAGTTCTGGGCGTAAGGTTACCTGCCGGGGACAAGCCTGAGTCTTGCTGGTGACCCTCAGCCAGGGTCGCAGCTACATCCAGGGGGTCACCCAGCCATTTACTAACCAAAATCTCACTGAACGCTTTTCCCAGTTTGCCGAAAACTTTATATAAAAAAAGCTTAAATACTTATCACACTTGTATGTTAAATATATATACTCTATAAAAGTGAGGTAGATTAAAAAACAATATTTACAGTCAGTGTGGTTAAGCATAGTTGGGTCTGGTATCCAGTAGGACACACCATAATAGGGTATCTAATTGATTCTCCAGTAACATTTATATCAACATAAGTGAACTGTTTTTCTTAATATAGGTTGATGGAGACGGGAAACTTTTGATGCAAGATCATGAAAACAAATTAACTTTTCTGTATGACAACTGGCTTTTGTGAGGCAGGTGTTGCTTACCCCCATTATTATTACACTCAAGAGGCAAATGTTTACTCTCATTATTATTATAATCAAGAGGCAGGTGTTGTTTACTCCCATTATTATTATAATCAAGAGGCAGGTTTTGTTTACTCCCATTATTATTATAATCAAGAGGCAGGTGTTGCTTACTCCCATTATTATTATAATCAAGAGGCAAGTGTTGTTTACTCCCATTATTATTATAATCAAGAGGCAGGTGTTGTTTACTCCCATTATTATTATAATCAAGAGGCAGGTGTTGTTTACTCCCATTATTATTATAATCAAGAGGCAGGTGTTGTTTACTCCCATTATTATTATAATCAAGAGGCAGGTGTTGTTTACTCCCATTATTATTATAATCAAGAGGCAGGTGTTGTTTACTCCCATTATTATTATAATCAAGAGGCAGGTGTTGTTTACTCCCATTATTATTATAATCAAGAGGCAGGTGTTGTTTACTCCCATTATTATTATAATCAAGAGGCAGGTGTTGTTTACTCCCATTATTATTATAATCAAGAGGCAGGTGTTGCTTACTCCCATTATTATTATAATCAAGAGGCAGGTGTTGTTTACTCCCATTATTATTATAATCAAGAGGCAGGTGTTGTTTACTCCCATTATTATTATAATCAAGAGGCAAGTGTTGTTTACTCCCATTATTATTATAATCAAGAGGCAGGTGTTGTTTACTCCCATTATTATTATAATCAAGAGGCAGGTGTTGTTTACTCCCATTATTATTATAATCAAGAGGCAGGTGTTGTTTACTCCCATTATTATTATAATCAAGAGGCAGGTGTTGTTTACTCCCATTATTATTATAATCAAGAGGCAGGTGTTGTTTACTGCCATTATTATTATAATCAAGAGGCAGGTGTTGTTTACTCCCATTATTATTATAATCAAGAGGCAGGTGTTGTTTACTCCCATTATTATTATAATCAAGAGGCAGGTGTTGTTTACTCCCATTATTATTATAATCAAGAGGCAGGTGTTGTTTACTCCCATTATTATTATAATCAAGAGGCAGGTGTTGCTTACTCCCATTATTATTATAATCAAGAGGCAGGTGTTGTTTACTCCCATTATTATTATAATCAAGAGGCAGGTGTTGTTTACTCCCATTATTATTATAATCAAGAGGCAGGTGTTGCTTACTCCCATTATTATTATAATCAAGAGGCAGGTGTTGCTTACTCCCATTATTATTATAATCAAGAGGCAAGTGTTGTTTACTCCCATTATTATTATAATCAAGAGGCAGGTGTTGTTTACTCCTATTATTATTATAATCAAGAGGCAGGTGTTGTTTACTCCCATTATTATTATAATCAAGAGGCAGGTGTTGTTTACTCCCATTATTATTATAATCAAGAGGCAGGTGTTGTTTACTCCCATTATTATTATAATCAAGAGGCAGGTGTTGTTTACTCCCATTATTATTATAATCAAGAGGCAGGTGTTGTTTACTCCCATTATTATTATAATCAAGAGGCAGGTGTTGCTTACTCCCATTATTATTATAATCAAGAGGCAGGTGTTGTTTACTCCCATTATTATTATAATCAAGAGGCAGGTGTTGCTTACTCCCATTATTATTATAATCAAGAGGCAGGTGTTGCTTACTTCCATTATTATTATAATCAAGAGGCAGGTGTTGCTTACCCCCATTATTATTAAAATCATAACTAAGAGCTAATCCCTCCCTGTTTACTCCCAGATATTTTTATTTACATATCTAGAAGGCATAAACACCGAGAGGTGTATGCTTCTCGGTGTGAAATTACGAGTGCTTGCAATAATAATACTTGTCAATGTGTTTCCATAAGACACCTGTTGTCCATGTAAACCCATCAGTGAAATAGGTACCTGGGTGTTAGTGGACTGGTGTGGGTCACATCCTGAGACAAAACTGACCTAATTTTCCCGAAATGCTCTGCATAACAAGCGGCTTTCTATATAGTAATATGTCATTGATGTCAGCTAGGCCTGTATACCTTGTACATGTAGAAATAGATATTATCGTTATTATTATTATTATTACACAACCTGCAAAAAGGAGAGAGGATCTTACGACGACGTTTCGGACCGACTTGGACCAAGTCGGACCGAAACGTCGTCGTAAGTTCCTCTCTCCTATGTCCGGGTTATTTGTGTATTGTTCCAGTCACAGTATTGTGCTTCCTTGTTCTTTATAATTATGATAATAATAAATAAATAATAAATTTTTATTTCATTGCAAGTTTACATAGAGATTTTGTTATTACAAACATGAACTGAAGTGCAAAGAGAGCCACTAGCATGCCATGGCATTAAGGGCAGATTAATCTAATGGCTTATAGACTACTTAATACTAGAAAGTTGATTGAGTTTGTTTTAGTTAAACATTTGCTTATAACAGTTAATAAATGTACTCAAATTACATTCTGTGGATATTACTTAGTGACAAGTGTTTTGTAAGATGGTTACATCAATAGTAAATATTGAAATTATATTATAGGAAAATAGCAGTGAGCATTGGTGAAAGTAATTTACAGTATGAGTATTTAGTTTAGGGTGAGTAGGTGGTTTTTGAGAAGAGTTTTAAATTGATGTTCAGACAAGGTTATTTTAGTGTTTACTGGTAATGAATTCCAGATTCTGGGGCCCTTTATGTGCATAGAATTTTTACACAGGGTGATATGGACACGGGGTATATAAAAAAGTGATCTGTGTCTTGTGTTATGGTCATGGGTCCTATTAAAGTTGGTGAGGAGAATTTTGAGCGGAGGGTTTATATTAGAGTGTAGAGTTTTATGTATGTAGTAGGCACAAGAATAAGTGTGAATGTTCTTTACGGTGAGTAGTTTTAGGCTTTTGAATATTGGTGGAGTATGCTGTCTAGAGTGGGAATTTATCATTCTGACTGCAGCCTTTTGCTGGGTTATGATTGGTCTAAGGTGATTTAATGTTGTTGATCCCCATGCACAAATTCCATAGGAGAGATAAGGGTAGATGAGTGAATGATACATTGCAAGTTTTTTTAGTTTGATATCTTTATTGCAAGGAGAACTGATTGAGGCACATAGCGTATCTTTGATAGTATGCCTACTGTCTTTGATATTTTCTTGGAAATTTGTTGTATGTGTGTTTGGAATTTAAGGCTACTGTCAATGTGGATTCCTAGGAATTTTCCCTCTGTGAGTCTTGTGATCGGAGAACCATTGAGCATTATGTTAAGTGGAACGTTTGTGGCTCTGTTTCCAAACTGAATGAAGTAAGTCTTGTCAGTATTGAGAGTAAGCTTATTAGCGCTGAACCTGTGTGTCAGGGGGGGGGAAGGGGATGGAACTGGAAGACACTCAGCCTCAATTCACGAAACTGGAGCACAGATCCAACTCCCTAGATCAAGAGCCCCTCACCAGCATCAAGGAACCTCCCTCGAGGGAAAACTCCAGCAAAACAAAGTCAGCAACACGGGAGGAACATTAATACGGCGAGAAGAGTGTAACATTTTTTTTCATAAGGTTAAAAGTAAATACGATATTAGCAACTGTATCAATGTATCCAACCTGAATATAACTCGTATTCCCTTAGGTACTGTATGGCCCCTATGGGTTTAGCACTTCTCCATAGATTTAACAGTAATGGTCACACCTTTATATAAGTGTACTAAATTTGTTCTATAATTTGTTCTGAAGAGCAATAATTTGCAATTAGGGATATTTGTTGAACCTGTATCTCTTTCAAGAATAATAATATAATCAAATTAAGTGGTAAATCCGAGAGGGTCATAAAGCGTTGTCTCCCAAGAGCTGTATTGGTGCGTGTTGCCACTATGATGACAGACATGTAAGGGAAGTTACCAGCATGATGACAGACACGTATACATGGAGAGGGTTTCGGGGGGTCAACGCCCCAGCGGCCCGGTCTGTGACCAGGCCTCATGGTGGATCAGGGCCTTATCAACCAGACTGCTACTGTTGGCCGCACGCAAACCGACGTACGAACCACAGCCCTGCTGGTCAGGTGCTGACTTTAGGTGCTTGGCCAGTGTCTTCTTGAAGACAGCCAGGGGCCTATTGGTAATCCCCTTATGTATGTTGGGAGGCAGTTGAACAGTCTTGGGCCCCTGACACTTATTGTATTGTCTCTTATCGTGCTAGTGGTGCCCCTGCTTTTCATTGGGGGATGTTGCATCGTCTGGCGAGTCTTTTGCTTTTATAGGGAGTGATTTTTGTGTGCAATTTGGTGCTAATCCTTCTAGGATTTTCCAAGTGTAAATAATCATGTATCTCTCCCGCCTGTGTTCTATTGAGTACAGGTTGTGAAACTTCAAGCATTCCCAGTAATTGAGGTGTTTTATCACGTTTATGTGTGCCGTTTAGGTTCTCTGCACATTTTTTAGGTCAGCAATTTCACCTGTCTTGAAAGGTGCTCTTAGTGTGCAGCAATATTACAGCCTAGATAGAACAAGCAACATGAAGTGTTCACACTGACTTTTCACAATAAGGCTCACAGGGTACAACACACCCTGGCTAGTCTGTGTCGCCTGACACACCTACCAGGTATAACACACCTGGACTTTCCTTCCTTCTGTCCGTCGCATCTCGCACAGCTCATCAGGTTAAACACCCTGACTTCCACGTCGGTGTTCCTGATGAGAGACGAACAAATCCCTGAGTTTAGAAGTCTCAGTCCACGGGTGTCCAACCAATCATTGTACGCAGTGAGGTAGTCTGGTGAATACTCTCAAACCACACGTCGTGAGAGTCTCCATCACCAGCAATTCCAAAGTCAGGAATACACTCTCAAGCCAGTCTATGAGAGTCTCAAAACAGGTCCTGTCACCAGGTGTGTCTGGTGTATACTCAAGCAGGTCCTGTCACCAGGTGAGTCTGGTGCACACTGTCGGTCCGGCTCAGCAGTCCACAATGGGTCTGATGACGTTCCCAGTGGTACTGCCGGCTGGCAGGTAAACTACTTACCATGTTAGGTAGGAGGTCGCAACAATGGGCTTGGCATCCCTTGTTTTGAAGGTTATCATTATCCATCCTATAATTTTTCTAGCAGATGCAATTGATACAATGTTGAGGTCTTTGAAAGTGAGATCCTCTGACATTATCACTCCCAGGTCTTTTACATTAGTTTCTCGCTCTATTGTGTGGTTACTATTTGTTTTATACTTCGATATAGTGTTAATTTCCTCACATTTTCCATGTCGGAGTTCATAGTTGAAATTTCTCAACACTGAACTTCATATTGTTTTCTGCGGCCCATTTAAAGATTTGGTTGAAGCCCACCTGGAGACTTGCAGTGTCTTCAATGGAGGACACTGTCATGCAAATTCGGGTGTCATCTGCAAAGGAAGACACGGTGCTGTGGCTTACATCCGTCTGTCGGATATGAGGATGAGGAACAGGATGGGAGTGAGTACTGTGTCTTGTGGAACAGAGCTTTTCACCGTAGCCACCTCAGACTTTACTCTGTTTACTACAGTGGACCCTCGATATTCGAACACTCCAAAACTCACCCTCATTCCAGAATGCTGTTCAAGTGCTGTTACCAAACGAATTTATTCCCATAAGGAATGATGTAATTAGATTAGTCCATTTCAGACCCCCAAAAATACACTTATAAAAGCACTTACAATAATAAACTTACATAAAAGGGTGAGTTTTGTTGTGTTCGAATAGCGAGGGTTCACTGTACTACTATTTGTGTTATATATGTTAGGAACTTATAGGTCCATCTTCCAACTTTTCCTGTTATTCCTTTATCATGCATTTTGTGCACTATTACACCATGATCACACTTTTCAGAGGCTTTTGCCAAGTCTGTGTATACTACATCTGCGTTTTGTTTGTCTTCTAGAGCATCCAGGATCTTGTCACAGCGGTCCAGTAGTTGGGACAAGCAGGAGCGACCTGCTCTAAACCCATGTTGCCCTGGGTTGTGTAACTGATGGGTATGTAAACGAGTGGCGATCATGCTTCTTAGAACCCTTTCAAAATTTGTTATGATAGGGGATGTTAGTGCTATCGGTCTGTAGTTCTTTGCTATTGTTTACTGCTCCCTTTGTGGAGTGGGGCTATGTCTGTTGTTTTTAGCAGCTGTGGGATGACCTCCGTGTCCATGCTCCTTGTCCATAAGATGTTAATAGCACATGATAGGGGTTTCTTCCAGTTCTTGATGAACACAGAGTTCCATGATTCTGGGCCTGGGGCAGAGTGCATGGACATGTCATTTAACATGCAACTGACGCCATTTTGCCCATGCAGTGCATCTTATCAAGTCAAACCTTGAAGGAGAGGGAGGGTAACAGTAGCAGAATGAACTGAGGTGAAGTGTGTGAGGAAGCGAGTATCCCAGGTCACATCTGTTCACATGTGTCCTAGGAATTGTTAGGACAGAGGTTCTGTTAAGTTGTAGCAACTGGTGTTCTAGTTATAGTTGTTAGGAATAGTGATGAGTACTGATTTAAGACACCTCATTTTCTAAGTGTCTTTCTCCTTGGAAAGAGAGAGGATAGAGTGGAGATAATGGAGAGAGAGAGAGAGAGAATGGCAAAAAGGAAAAAATGGAGGTACCAAGGAAAGGACATAAGGAAAGAGAGGAAGGAGGTAGAGGTAGGAAGAGTAGAGATAGGTAGGTACGGGAAGGTCACAGTGGATTTAGTGTCGAATTAAGAAACTGTGGTCTGAAGCAAAAGTGAGACTTTGAGGGTGTTGAAGATTTAAAATAAAGTTGGTGAGAACTTGGAATGGGACAAACCATCAATAGATAATAAGTAAGACACATGTGTGATACTAAGAATCTTTATTGATGAAATGTTTCATCAATGAAGATCCTAGTGTAACATGTCTTATTAACTTGTCAGTATTGTATACTACTGAAGGGCCCCCGTATCCGCACAGGATATGTTCCAATGATCTGCCGTTGATACCGAAACCGTGGATTGTAGCAAACCGTCTATGTATGTCCTATCCATACTTATTATAAAGTTTAATTGATAAATTATGCACAATAAGTGGAGAATTATCACTTTTTCACTGATGGGAAGCACTTCACAGCTTCTCTTAGGCTCTGAAGAACTGCCAGCATCCCTTGTGGGTTTAGCACTTAGTTATGATTAAAATAATAATATTATGCATGAACTCTGAGCATTATTAACAAAGCTCAATGTAAGCCATACAAATCAATGAGGAAAATAAAATAATAAGAAAAGGTATTAATTTTAATAAAATTCTGTAAAAATCACATTTTACTGTGCTTATTACATTCTATTTTTTGTACCCAAAATACAGTAACTGCACCTCTTATGCATTTAATTCCAAATAAAAAAAAACTAAAAGAATTTTAGAAAAATAAATGGTGTAACAAACAAGTAAAAACATTATAGAAATGTTATCCTCATTAAACTATGAAAACTTTTGTACATAGTTAAAATAATAAATAGGGCACAAACTATACCAACATAAGGAAAACTGCCCACAGTATTTACCTCCTATAACGATACCTCTTAAAATGGAACCACAACTGGAAAATATTGTTGTGAAATTGGCACCTAAACCCTCTCTTATAAGAATACTCCCATTCACGATTCACAATTTTGAAGGCAATTGCTTCGTATGGAGGTCCTGCTGTGAATTTGAGAATGGCAAAGTCTTTATTATCATCGCATGGAATGAGTTCGTACTGTGGTGTCTTGGATTTGTCAATAAGATCTGGGTAGAAGATATTAAACTTGTATCCCTGGACTATCTTGGGTGGTGGATTATCCATATCATAATGTGTCTGATTGTACTTGTTCCATTCAAAACCAGTGTGGACACGGTTGAAGTAGCGAGGTTTGCGAGGTCGGTACTTGTCAGACCACAGGAAGTGTTGAGTGTCCAATTTGGCTTCCACGCTGAACTGTGCTTCATCACTGAACGAGAAGAAAGACTGGTAAATATCTATTCATTGAACCAATATTTCAAAGTGAAAAAAATTTTTCACTAAATTTATTTAAGAAATATTGGAAATATCCCAGTAAAAGGAAGACAAAGCAGACATTCTAAGATAAATAATATGATGTAAGTGGTTTGAAAAACTGACAAGCTGAAGAATTAGACAAGTTGACGAGTTAGAATCTTTACTGTAGAAATGTTTCACTAGTCTGGTACAGAGATGAATTTTGGAAGATGAATACCTCAAACTCCTCCTCATCTTCCATCATTCATCTCTGTATTGGACTGAGGAAACTGGTGAAACATTTTCACAAAAAAAAAAATTACCAAACGTTGCAAAAGTATGTAATTTTTTAAGACAATGCACTGATTACAAGCAAGCAGCAAAGTTTTTGAAAAAATGGCGACTGAATCAAGACATAAAAAGTAGTTACAAGCAAATACTACTCTAATGTTTGAAAATTCATTCAAACTGAGTATTAAAAAAAAAAGCACCAAACTCACACATTAAACATGAAAATTTATAAATATTTATTTGGAGCAAGGGGCTGGTAACCCCTTCTCCTGTATACATTACTTAAGTTAAAAAGACAAATTTTTGTTTTTCTTTTTGGGCCACCCTGCCTCGGTGGGATACGGCCGGTGCGTTGAAAGATTTAGTTCAATGCTGCATACTTAACAGCACAACATACATATCAAAATTTAGCATATTTAACCATAATAAATTATAGTGAACCCAAAAATGTTGTAAATTTTAGCGAAAAAATGAAATACAGTGGACCCTCGGTTTTCGTGCACCTCCAAACTCGAACAATTATGTAAGTGTATTTTCGTAAGTGCTTTTGTAAGTGTACTTTTGGGGGGTCTGAAATGACTAATCTAATTTACATTTGTCCTTATGGGAACAAATTCGTTTGGTAACGGCACTTAAACAGCATTCTGAAAAGAATTTTCAACGAAAACCGAGGATCCACTGTAATTCTTCAAAATGCTTAATAATAATAATAATAATAATAATTTATTTAGACATGATACAATGTTGAACTACATAGTTATGTATAAATGAGGTGTACATGCCAAAAGCCCCTAATATGCTGAGCATTGTGGGCATTCTTAAGATTAATTAACAGTAGAATACATGGTAAAAAATTATTGTTTTAGGGAAGGGGTAAAGGAGGTATTGTGGGCGAGGGGCTTGGACTTCCAGCAAGCATGTGTGAGCGTGTTAGATAGGAGTGAATGGAGACGAATGGTTTTTGGGACATGACGATCTGTTGGAGTGTGAGCAGGGTAACATTGTGTGAAGGGATTCAGGGAAACCAGTTAATTGATTTAGTTGGACTTGAGTCCTGGAAATGGGAAGTACAATGCCTGCACTTTAAAGGAGGGGTCTGGGATAGTGACAGCTGGGAGGGACAATTCTCAGCTGTCGTATCTGAGCTCCTCTGCAAAGACAGTGATTATGTATGTGTGTGGTGATAGTGTTGAATGATGATGAAAGTATTTTCTTTTTGGGGATTTTCTTTCTTTTTGGGTCACCCTGCCTCGGTGGGAGACGGCCGACTTTTTTTTTTTTTTTTTCAACAAGTCGGCCGTCTCCCACCGAGGCAGGGTGACCCAAAAGAAAGAAAATCCCCAAAAGAAAACTTTCATCATCATTCAACACTTTCACCACACTCATACATAATCACTGTCTTTGCAGAGGAGCTCAGATACTACAGCTGAGAAAAGTCCCTCCCAGCTGTCACTATCTCAGACCCCTCCTTTAAAGTGCAGGCATTGTACTTCCCATTTCCAGGACTCAAGTCCAACTAAATCAATTAACTGGTTTCCTGAATCCCTTCACACAATGTTACCCTGCTCACACTCCAACAGATCGTCATGTCCCAAAACCATCGTCTCCATTCACTCCTATCTAACACGCTCACACATGCTTGCTGGAAGTCCAAGCCCTCGCCACAAACCTCCTTTACCCTTCCCTCCAACCTTTCTAGGACGACCCCTCCGCCTTCCTTCCCTACAGATTTATACGCTCTCCAAGTCATTCTACTTTGATCCATTCTCTCTAAATGACCAAACCACCTCAACAACCCCTCTTCAGCCCTCTGACAAATACTTTTAGTAACTCCACACCTTCTCCTAATTTCCACATTCGAATTTTCTGCATAATATTTACACCACACATTGCCCTTAGACAGGACATCTCCACTGCCTCCAGCCTCCTCCTCGCTGCAGCATTTGCAACCCATGCTTCACACCCATATAAGAGTGTTGGTACCACTATACTTTCGTACATTCCCTTCTTTGCCTCCATGGATAACGTTTTTGTCTCCACAGATACCTCAATGCACCACTCACCTTTTTTCCTTCATCAATTCTATGGTTAACCTCATCCTTCATAAACCCATCTGCTGACACATCAACTCCCAAATATCTGAAAACATTTACTTCTTCCATAATCCCTCTCTCCAATGTGATATCCAATTTTTCTTTATTTAAATCGTTTGATACCCTCATCACCTTACTCTTATCTATGTTCACTTTTAACTTTCTACCTTTACACACTCTCCCAAACTCGTCCACTAACCTTTGCAACTTTTCTTTAGAATCTCCCATAAGCACAGTATCATCAGCAAAAGTAACTGTGTCAACTCCCATTTTGCATTTAATTCTCCATAATTTAATCCCACCCCTCTCCCCAACACCCCAGCATTTACTTCTTTTACAACCCCATCTATAAATATATTAAACAACCATGGTGACATTACACAACCCTGTCTAAGACCTACTTTTACCGGGGAAATAATCTCCCTCTCTCTACACCCCTAACCTGAGCCTCACTATCCTCATAAAAACTCTTTACAGCCTTCAGTAACTTACTACCTATTCCATACACTTGCAACATTTGCCACATTGCTCCCCTATCCACTCTATCATATGCCTTTTCTAAATCCATAAATGCAATAAAAACTTCTCTACCTTTATCTAAATACTGTTCACATATATGCTTCACTGTAAACACTTGATCTACACATCCCTACCCACTCTAAAGCCTCCTTGCTCATCTGCAATCCTACTCTCTGTCTTACCTCTAATTCTTTCAATAATAACCCTGCCATACACTTTACCTGGTATACTCAGTAAACTTATTCCCCTATAATTTTTACACTCTCTTTTATCCCCTTCCCTTTATATAAAGGAACTATACATGCTCGCTGCCAATCCCTAGGTACCTTCCCCTCTTTCATACATTTATTAAACAAAAATACCAACCACTCCAGCACTATATCCCCCTGCTTTTAACATTTCTGTCATGATTCCGTCAATTCCAGCTGCTTTACCCCTTTCATTCTACGTAATGCCTCACGCACCTCCCCACACTCACATCCTGCTCTTCTTCACTCCTAAACGATGTTGTACCTCCCTGGCCAGTACATGAAATTATCGCCTCCCTCTTTTCATCGACATTTAAAAGTTCCTCAAAATATTCCCGCCATCTACCCAATACCTCCAGCTCCCCATCTACTAACTCCCTACTCTGTTTTTAACTGACAAATCCATTCGTTCCCTAGGCTTTCTTACCTTGTTTATCTCACTCCAAAATTTTTTCTTGTTTTCAGCAAAATTTCTTGACAGATCCTCTCCCATTCTTTCATCCGCTCTTCTTTTGCACTCTCTCACCACTCTCTTCACCTTTCTTTTACTCTCCATATACTCTGCTCTTCTACTAACACTTCTGTTTTGTAAAAACCTCTCATAAGCTACCTTTTTCTCTTTTATCACACCCTTTACTTCTTCATTCCACCACTCACTCCTCTTTCCTCCTGCACCCACCCTCCTATAACCACAAACTTCTGCCCCACATTCTAATACTGCATTTTTAAAACTATCCCAACTCTCTTCAACCCCCCCACTACTCCTACTTGCACTAGCCCACCTTTCTGCCAATAGTTGCTTATATCTCACCCTAACTTCCTCCTCCCTTAGTTTATACACTTTTACCTCTCTCTTACTTGCTGTTGCCATTTTCCTTTTGTCCCATCTACCTTTTACTCTAACTGTAGCTACAACCAAATAATGATCTGATATATCCGTTGCCCTCTATAAACATGTACATCCTGAAGCCTACTCATCAACCTTTTATCCACCAATACATAATCCAACAAACTACTTTCCTTACGTGCTATATCATACCTTGTATATTTATTTATCCTCTTTTTCATAAAATATGTATTACTTATTACCAAACCTCTTTCTACACATAGCTCAATTAATGGCTCCCATTTACATTTACCCTGGCACCCCAAATTTACCTACTACTCCATCCACAACATTTTTACCCACTTTAGCATTAAGATCCCCAACCACAATTACTCTCTCACTTGGTTCAAAACTCCCCACACACTCACTCAACATTTCCCAAAATCTCTCTCTCTCTTCTACACTTCTCTCTTCTCCAGGTGCATAAACACTTACTATAACCCACTTTTCACATCCAACCTTTATTTTACTCCACATAATCCTTGAATTTATACATTTATATTCCTTCTTTACCTGCCATAACTGATTATTCAACATTATTGCCACTCCTTCTTTAGCTCTAACTCTATTTGAAACCCCTGATCTAATCCCATTTATTTCTCCCCACTGAAACTCTCCTACCCCCTTCAGCTTTGTCTCACTTAAAAAAAAAAAATTACAAAATAAGTATAGTTGTGTATCTAAGTTGTAAAATTGAAAACATAAAGTTATTTTCCTTTTTATCTTTCAATACTTTAGTACTAGTCGAGTGTCACATCAAAAAATGCTGGAAACCACGGTAAAACACTGAATATGAAGGAAAAAAGATTTGTTATTTTTTGGTATAAGGCAGCACATGTAAACAACATGCAATAATCAGGGAATGGGTGAGGTGTGAACCGAATGGCAAATGAGTCCTAAAACTCTCAGGCTGTGTTCTTTAAAACACACTGATTAAGGCAACAGTGTAAGCAATACACAATCATATCTTCATCTATTAAATATTAATATACACGTAAGGTGTACTTTAATATTTGTGGTATGAATATACTGTAAAGCACAGAATTCATAGTCTGGAAATTAGGAGGTGAGGGATTACCAAAACTATTATCCAGAGGGCTGAGGGGTTACTGAGATGGTTCGGAGATGTAGAGATGAGGGAACAAAATAGAATGACTTTGAGAGTGTATAAACCAGTAGTGGAAGGAAGGTGGGGTAGAGGTCGGCCTAGGAAAGGTTAGAGGGAGGGGGTAAAGGAGGTTTTGTGTACGAGGGGCATGGACTTCCAGCAAACATGCGTGAGTGTGTTAGATAGGAGCGAATGGAGACAAATGGTTTTTAGGACTTGACATGTTGTTGGAGTGTGAGCAGAATAATATTTATGAAGGGATTCGGGGAAACCGGCAGGCCGGACTTGAGTCCTGGAGATGGGAAGTATACTGTCTGCACTCTGAAGGAGGGGTGTTAATGCTTCAGTTTTATAACTGTAGTGTAAGCGTGCCTCTGGCAAGACAGTAATGGAGTGAATGATAAAAGTTTTTCGTTTTTGGGCCACCCTGCCTTGGTGGGAAATGGCCGATGTGTTAATAAAAAAAAAAAATCTTTCCAATAAAAAAAATATATAAAGTTAAGTACTTAGTGGGTGACCTCAGGGAAGGACATTCACCATCACTCACTGCCTAGCTGGCTTTCCAGAAGCACATACACATCACAATTCAAATGTTCCTTATATTAATGACCATTTAAAAAATAAAAGAAAGATTTGAAGTTTTCACATAGAAGATAAAATCTTATTTATTACTATTCGGACAATACAATTGAATGAAACTGATCTCTGTGAGTAAATATAAAAATTCATATTTCTACGATGTAAAAAAGTTTATTAACCCTTTGGGGGTCCAAGGGGTCTCTCTGAAACAAGTTCTCAGGGTCCATGAATTTAAAAAAAAAAAAAAAAAAATATTTTTTTCTTATGAAATGATAGAGAATCTTTTTCCGATCATAATGCCACAAAAATGATGAAATTTGATCGAAAACTAACGAAATTATGCTTTCGCGAAGTTAGTGGTATCCATGACATTTACGCATCGGCGATTTCGCCCACTTTGAGCCCTATTTAAGGCAAATTCCAATGTTTCAGTCTACTAAAATTATAGCTATTTCGCTAGAACTCCATTTCTTCTATCGATTGAGTACAAGAAACCGCCTATTTAACAATTTCAACTACCCAAAATATGGTCAGAATATGGCAATTTGGCTAATTTCACACAAATTTCAAACGATGCCAATTTCAAAATAGGGTTCATAATAAACAAGGCAGACATTCCTGGCACTAAAATAACATCTTTTCTGTTCATTAGTCACGTCTCCAGGCCCCTCTTACATTACTTTTGCTTTCCATTTTGAATTTGTATTCTCTCAAAAAATAGATTTACTGTTATGTATACAACTGCATCATTGTAAAAATGGTATAAATAATATCAGCGCACTTGTCCAAGAATATTAGACTCTCCAGTTGATGTGTATTGGACGCATGGTGTGATTTGTTTACTCTTGAACATCGGCCAAAATCGAACATTTTCGCTACTTTGCGCTCAGTTTCAAGGTACTTGTCATCGTGAAACCAGTCAAAATTATCTCTATTTCTGTAATATATCATCTATTCTATAAAATGAGACTAAGAAAACGAGAATACAAGCATAAATACCATACGAAAATAGACTGCAAAGTCGCTGTTTTAAACCAAAAACACGGTCAGTTTTTTTTTCCTCATTATGCACTGTGTGGTGCAGGAATTTTTTTATACTGCGCACACTGACCGCACAGACCCATTCTATCACATCTAGGCCTAACAGACTGTTTCTGCTTGATTTGAGGGCGCTAGAATTTAGGCGTACTAGTACGTCAATAACCACAGTGCGTAAAACGTACTTGTACGACCATAACCCCGAAAGGGTTAAAAAAGAAAAAGTGAATGGACAATTTTTTACACGTTATCCAATGAACAGGAGTCTTAGAAACCAAAACTAAAACCAAGGATGATTTCTTATAAACTCTTAGAGCTTAGTAACGTAATACCTTGTTGTAACATAATTCATTATTAACTGGCAATTTAGTATTTCGCACTTCTTTATAAACAAAGCATTCCATGAACTAAACCCTGGTCCTACATGTGTGGGTATGTTTTCAATTTCCATTTTGAATTCTGAAGGATTTGTGGTTCAGTCAGATACATGATTCACAGGGTGATTTGTTGATAATGATCAAATTCAAATTTTTATTTCTTTGCATAGATTACAATGTGGGACTGACATGTTATGAGGAGTCTACTTAATTCATAGTTTACAATGTGTAATTACAATATTGATTTGCTAAGTGCAAACAAAGCCACTATCATGCCGAGGCATTTCGGGCAGACTAATGATGGAATAAAATGTCAAAATTTTTCTTGCCAAATTGTATGCTGGATAGATACTTAGTAAAGTAAATTTTATTTCATTGCAGGTTTACATAGGTATTGGTAGTTACAATCATAAACTGAAGTGCAAGGAGAGCCACTGACATGCCATGGCATTAGGGGCATTAGGTGCCGGATCAGCCAGGCTATGGTTCATATGTTGGACTCCAGGTAGACTCCAGGTAATAATGAACTGCTGTAAGAGCTAACAGTGTGTACTTAGAACACAAATAACTCGCACATAGGTGAATGAAACTAATTAACAGTCCAAGTTGGACCAAAACGTTGTCATAGTTTCCTTCTTCTATGTGTGTGGGTTATTTGTGTATTTAAAAATGGTATGGCGATATTGATAAAATGTGGGAAAAAGACACTTATATACAGTTCAGGACATTTATTAGAGGAACTATTTTGCCCTATGTGGCAAAACGTTTCCTCTAATAAATGTCCTGAACTGTACATAGGTATTTTTTTCCACATATTTGTGTACTGTTCCAGTTATGGTATTGTGCCTTTTTGTTCTTTACTTACTTGGTCATGGCCCGTTGAGCCTCTTGCTGCATTACTTTCTCCTCAGCAGTTAAGACACTCTCAACAGGTTGACCTGCTCCTATTACACGCTGTCGGGCCCAGGCCAACCTCTGTTCATCTTCTGTTTCGTCCACCACTACTGTACCGGGCTCCAGTTTATTTGGAGGGAATAACCGGGGAGAGTAACGCCCTGACACATATGCTGAGATAGACGAGGTAATTGCTGCATCGCCCTCGCACTCAGAATCCCATTCCTCTTCTCTGCCTCTGTTGAGGGGTATGCAAAAGTGTATTTAGAAACCTAAACATCACATACTGTACTTATATAGTACGTATATAACCAAGAATGTGTCTTGGGACACTTCATGAACAGAGCATTTTGGAACCAATTAATTTCTTATGAATGCTGATCTGCAGATACTAATATTGCAAACAATTGTAAATTATAAAAAAATAATTTATTAATTTTTTGCCAAATGAAATGAGAGAGAAAGTGAGTAAGTACAGTCAAATCCCCCAATTTGCATATCTCATACTCCACAACTCAAATAAAAACCATACAATAAAAAACATATGAAAATACACCACAAAGTCGCTGTTTATACCAAATACACGGTCAGTTTTTTTCCCATTATGTACTACTTGCTGCAGAATTTTATTTATATGGTGCACACTTACTGCATAGACCCATTCTCTCATATCTAGGCCCAGATTAACTGTTCACAGTTATGTGAGTGAGCTGAGCTCATGGTGTAGTACTATGGGACCGACCCTGGCTTCAAAGCTGTAGTACAATGGGACTTACCCCGAAAGGAGTTAATAGTTCTTGTTCCTCTGTATTTCCTCTTATCTTCATAGGGAAGTGGAAAAGAATCCTTCCTCTGTAACCCATGCATGTCATAAGAGGTGACTAAAATGTTGGGGGCAAGGGGCTAGTAACCCTTTTGCCAGTATAAATTACTAAATTTAACCCTTAAACTGTCCACACGCAGATATACGTTGACTCGCGTACTGCTCCGAACGTAGATCTACGTTTTTTTTAAATGCTTTTAACCTTGCCACGATAAGCCTGAGTTGCTCTAGACATTAGAGAATGGGTCTGTGCACTCAGTGTGCGCAGTATTACAAAATTCGGGGATGCCAAAAAAAAATGCGCTCTTCATTTTAAACAAAAAGAACAATTTATTTTTTTCTCAAAATATTCAGTGCGCTACGCGCGTCAACGTAGATCTACGTGTGGACAGTTTAAGGATTAAATAGAAAATCTTTCATTGTTCTTTTTAGGTCTTCCCACAGTCATTAAAAACAAACACAGCCCCACTTCACAAAGGTGGCAGTAAAGCAACTGCTAAGAATTACAGATCGATAGCACTAACATCACACGTCACAAAAATCTTTGAAAGGGTTCTAAGAGGTAAGATTGCCACCCACTCAGATACCCATCAGTTGCACAACCCAGGGCAGCATGGGTTTAGAGCAGGTCACTCCTGCCTATCCTAGCTACTGGACCACTATGACATGATCTTGGATGCTCTGTAGGACAAACAAAATGCAGATGTAGGATACACAGACTTTGCAAAAGCCTTCAACAAGTGCAATCATGGTGTAACAGCGCACAAAATGCATGATAAAGGAATAACAGAAAAAGTTGGTAGAAGGATCTATAACTTCCTAACAGAACACAAAGACTAATAGTAAACAGAGTAGTAAAGTCATAGGCAGCTACAGTGAAAAGCTCTGTTCCACAAGGTACAGTACTCACCCCCATACTGTTCCCCATCCTCATTTCTGATACATACAGAGATGTAAGCCACAGCACCATGTCTTCCTTTGCAGATGACACCCAAATTTGCATGACAGTGTCATCCATCGAAGACACTGCAAGTCTCCAAGCGGACATCAACCAAATCTTTAAATGGGCCGCAGAAAACAATACGAAGTTCATTGAAGACAAATTTCAATTACTATACTATGGAAAACAAGAGGAAATTAAAACTGTATCAGAGTATAAAACAAATTCCAACCATACAATAGAGCAAAAAACTAATGTGAAGGAGCTGGGACTAATAATGTCAAAGAATCTCACTTTCAAAGATCACAACAATGTATCTACCACTTCCGTTAGAAAAATGATAGGACAGATACATGTAATGAGAACCTTCAGAACTAGGGATGCCAAGCTCATGATGATTCTCTTCAAATTGATTGTTCTCTCTAGGCTGTAATATTGTTGGACACCATCGGCCCCTTTCAAGGCAGGCGAAATTGTAGACCTGAAGAATATACAGAGAACTTTCATGGAATGTATAAGTATGGTAAAGCACCTAAATTGAAGTCCCATGATTTGTACTCTTTGGAATGCAAGCAAGAAAAATACATGATAATATATACTTGGAAAATCTTAGAGGGACTAGTCCCAAATCTACACAAGAAAATCACTCCCTATGAAAGCAAAAAACTTGGCAGGAGATGCAACATCCCCCAAATGAAAAGCATGGGCAGCATGGGTATGCTAAGAGACAACACAATAAGTGTTAGGGGCCCAAGGCTGTTCAACTGCCTCCCAGCATACATAAGGGGGATTACCAATAGACCCCTAGCTGTCTTTGAGAATATGCTGGACAGGCATGTAAAGTCAGTACCTGACCAGCCCAGCTGTGGCTCATATGTCGGTTTATGTGTGGCCAGCAGTAACAGCCTGGTTGATCAGGCCCTGATGCACCACTAGGCCTGGTCATAGAAAGGATTGCAGGAGCGTTGACGCCTGAAATCCCCTCCAGGTATACCCCGCCTCAGTGGAATACGGCATGTTCGTTGAAAAAAAAAAATATATAATGAAAATACACCGTAAAGAATATGTGAATTTACTCTTCTCTATCATTTCCACTTTCATCCTTGTCCTCCTCCTCCTCCTTTTCCTCTTCTTCTTTACATATTTCGGATTCTTGCGAAGATTCGTCACTGGATTCAGTTTTTATTTCTGGCAGGTCTTTGTTTTCAATATCTTCTTCTTGTACTTCTTCCTCTTCTTTTACTCCTTGTTCTGCTTTGAGCATTTCCAGCTTCTTCCTAAGGTTGTCTCTGTGACGTTCACGAAGTCTCGCTCGAGCTTGGTGAGCTGCAAGGAAATAAATTTGTTAATATTGGGAACACAAAAATTACTTGCATTTAAAATGCTACAAAAGTAAAAATTATTCTAATGCAGAAGGATTCCAACTTATAATTGCAAACATCCAAGCTTACAAACAGGGCACTTTAAAAATTTTCAACAGCTGAAAATTGGTGCAAATGTGTGAAATACAACCGTCTTTTGTACTACTGTTTTCTATACAAAAATTTTGTTTATAATGTTGAAATATTAGAATGCAATTTAAAGTTAAACACTCGAATACAAACTATTTGCAGGATGAGAAACCAGGAATGCAACTTATCTGCAAGTTGACAAACCAGGAATGCACCTTATATGTATGCAGAAACACTAAAATGCAACTTAGTTGCAGGTTGAAAGATCAGGAACACAATTTGTTCAAAAACTGAGAACAAAACTGCAATTTGTTTGGAAACTGGGAACCTAGAGTACATAACATCTGAATTAATCAGTGATGTTTGATAGGGTCACAATCTTAATGTGCAATGCCATTATTAAGAACCAAGATCTGAAGATGAAGGTCAATATCATTACAGCCTCTCCTTAGTGATGTACGTACTCATTTACCGATGACTCGGACTTAACGGGCTCTCTGACCAGTATGCATACCTAAATAATGTATATTAGAGCTGATTTCCTCTATTCTGTTTATTACAATATACAGTACACTACTGTATAAACATTTAAAATATACCAAAAATGTTATAAATGGTGCAAAGGTGACGTTAAAACAATATCAAAGATGGCTGACACAAACACACTACCATTATAGTATGCTCCTCACTTAGTGACGAATTCGTTTACCTACGTGGTCTTAGGAACGGAACTTTGTAGTTAAGTGAGGAGAGGATGTATTTTCCAAGGGGAAAAAATACATAATTATGTTATTTTTTTTCCTCTTGTTAAGATAAAGATGTTTATTTCATTAAAATACAATGAGGTTGGATCTGGTCTTACAGTTTGCATAATTATAGCTTTAGGAAATCATTATATTACATAATCTAAAAACAGTCCATTATTATGGCTTTGCACCGTCTGTCCCCAATTGATTTACATATTTTAAAGAAAAAATTGCAGTTAAGTTTAAAATCTCTCTACAGTTTAATTTTACCATATTAAAACGGTATGGTTCATGAAGAATTTGACACGTGCAACATCTGGAGATATTTATTTGTAGACGTTTCGCCATCCAGTGGCTTTATCAATACAAATTCAAGGACATAATGGGAAGACTGTAGAACTATATATAAAAGATGAGGTAATCAATTCCTTAGCCTTGGAGTTGGTGATGAGCACAGTAGTCTTCAAGACTACTGTGATGAGATAATCAGTCCCACAGCCTCAAAGGCTGAGGGACTGATTACCTTATCTTTTGTATATAGTTCTACAATCTTCCCATTATGTCTTTGAATTTGTATTGATAAAGCCACTGGATGGTGAAATGTCTACAAATAGATACCCACATGTTGAACGTGTCTAATTCTTCATCAAGTCGGTACGTATTGTATACCATTTATGTACAGCATGGCTCGTACCTTTAAGTTGCGACAGAAGGGATTCCCAATAACCAATGTCCAAGCCAGTCGTGGGTCCAGACAATTTGGCCTCAATATTCAACTGCAATTTATTCAATTCCGAGAGCGACTTATTTTGAAAGACAGAGGACACATCAGCTGCTACTGCTGCATGAATACCCTGACGATGAGTGGTGGCATCTTCTATAGTGTCTCGCTGACGTAAACGGCGAAGCTCATCTTGGACAATAATGGTTAAGTCGGTCCAATATGTTTGGTTTATACCCTGCAAAGAGAATAGCGTTGAAATGTCTAGTCAAAATACATAACAATGAACCTCAATATAATCTCGTCCACTTAAGTAAAACGCAGTGTGAGGGCAAGTGGAACTGAAGCCCCATCATTTCTATCAGCCCTCAGATAAAAATAACAGTAATAACACTCAGCTTTAACCCTTTGGGGGTCGGTGCCGTACTAGTACGTTTTACGAGCAGGGGTTGGTGCCGTACTAGTACGCCCAAATTCTAGCGGCCTCAATTTAAGCAGAAAACGTCTGGTAGGCATACATATGAAAGAATGGGTCTGTGTGGTCAGTGTGCGCAGTATAAAAAAAATCCTGCAGTACACACTGCATAATGAGTGAAAAAAAACTCTGACCGTTTTTTTCGATTAAAACAGCGACTTTGCAGTCGATTTTCGTATAGTTTTTATTGATGTATTCTCGTTTTCTTGGTCTCATTTGATAGAATGGAAGAGATGATTTTGATTGGTATGACAATGACAAGTACCTTGAAATTGAGCTCAAATTAGTGAAAATGTTCGATTTTTGACGATGTTCAAGAGTAAACAAATCACACCATGCCTCCAATACACATACACTGGCGAGTCTTATATTCATGCACAAGTGCTCTGATATTATTTATACCATTTTTACAATGATGCAGTTATATACATAACAGTAAATCTTCTATTTTTTGTGAGAATAAAAATTCAAAATGAAAAGCAAAAGTAAAGGAACAGGGGCCTGGAGACGTGACTAATGAACAGAGAACATGTTATTTTAGTGCCAGGAATGTCTGCCTTGTTTACTCTGGACCCTATTTTGAAATTGGCATCGTTTGAAATTTGTGTGAAATTGGAAAATTTCCATTTTCTGACCACTATTTTGGGTAGATGAAATTGGTAAATAGGCGGTTTCATGTACGCAATCGATAGACGAAATGGAGATCTAGCGAAATAGCTATAATTTTAGGAGACTGACACATTGGAATTTGTCGAAAATAGGGCTCAAAGTGGGCAAAATCGCCGATGCGTAAGTGTCATGGCTGCCGCTAACTTCGCGAAAGCATAATTCCGTTAGTTTTCGATCAAATTTCATAATTTTGGTGGCGTTATGATCGAAAAAAGATTCTCTATCATTTCGTAAGAAAAAAATAATTTTTTTTTTTCCAAAAAAATTTCGACCCCAGGAACACTTTCCTGAGAAGGCCTGTCGACCCCCAAAGGGTTAAGATAAGTCCCCTAACCCTCCTTTTCAGCCAGAATGCCACACATTGGCCCTTACTCTATACAAATACTGGAGCTGCTCTTGGTAAAGGCAACTAATGTTGAAAGCTGTTGTGAAGAAAAATAAAAACCCCCAAAAAAAGGAAGTGCAGCCATATGCTTAAACTGATCCACAGTAGGAGTTCAAGCAATTCTTAACACTGTTTAACCTCATTCTTTATTCTCTACATAATTTTCACATCTTTCAACAAACCAGCCGTATCCCACCGAGGCAGGGTGGCCCAAAAAGAAAAACAAAAGTTTCTCTTTCTAATTTTATTAACGTATACAGGAGAAGGGGTTATAAGCCCCTTGCTCCCGGTATGTTAGTCGCTTCTTACGACACGCATGGCTTACGGAGGAAGACTTCTGTTCCACTTCCCCATGGAGATAAGAAGAAATGAACAAAAACTAGTAAGAAAATACTGTAGAAGAAAACCAGAGGGGTGTGTATATATACGCTTGTACATACATGTGTAGTGTGACCTAAGTAGAAGTAGCAAAGACATACCTGAAATCTTGCATGTTTATGAGGCAGAAAAAAAACACCAGCAATCCTACCATCATGTAAAACAATTACAGACTTCTGTTTTACACTCACTTGGCAGGACGGTAGTACCTCCCTCGGGGGTTGCTTTCTACCAGCCTACTACCTAGGTATTATTATAATTATTAGTATTAGTTTTATTACAGTCTCTTCTCACTTAGCAACGTACTCGTTTACCGACCACTCGGACTTATGACCAGCTCTTCAACCAGTATGGAAACCTAAGTAATGTATATTACAGCTGATTTCCTCTAGTATTCTTTTTATTACAATATACAGTACACTACTGTATAAACATTTAAAAATATACTAGAAATGTAAATGGTGCAAAGGTGACATTAAAAAAATATCTAAAGATGGTTGACACAAACCCACTACCAGTATACTAGTATGCTCCTCACTTAATGACCAATTCGCTTACTGACCTACTTTTAGGAACGGAACCCCGTCGTTAAGTGAAGTGAGGCTTTATTATTATAACTGATCTCAGACAAAACATTTTTTCAATACCACTAACTATCTTCTTGCTGCAACATTTAAGAAGGCTATGCTTTACATCCATACAAAAATACAGCTATTAACAAAAAATTTTCTTTACCAAAAATGTCAAAACTCCTCCACCTTGCTGTCATTTATTGATTTGTTTTTAACTCTTCTATCTTTTACCTAATTTGCATTCATCATTATTCACATGAGATATACAGTAATAGACAGAATGTTAACTCTAATTAAACACAAAGTGACTTTACCTCTTTTTCTAATTGCATGTATACTTTAATGTCCTCCAGAAGGTCTTCTAGATCCATAAGTGTAAGTCCTGTCAGGTGGGTGTATGGTTCATGCATGTCCACTGCTGATACATCACCTTCTGAGCTAACATACTGAGCTAGAAGATCAATTGGCTTAGCACGTCCATCCTGAATTCGAATTTGCGAACGTAGCCTGTGATGAAGTAGAATGTTTTTATTACTGGAAATGGCTCAAGATAGAGTGCAAAGTAGTGTAAGTTCATTTACTAGTACTGAATAGTCCAGCCACAGCATTACAATTTTCATTCTTTATGTGAATGAATTCTAGAGGACAGTAGCATGTGAAAGATTTATGAAGTTTTGTAGCATTTAAAATTAGTATAATGGAATACTGCACTGAATTAATAGAAACCCTTTGAAATCAAAGTAATGCAGTTTATAGCAAAGGTGCAAAATTACAAATACCAAAAAAATTACATATAAATTATACGTACAGTGGTACCTCGGTTTTCGTCGATAATTCATTCCAGAATGCTGTTCGAGTGCCGTTACCGAACGAATTTGTTCCCATAAGGACAAATGTAAATTAGATTAGTCCGTTTCAGACCCCAAAAATACACTTACAAAAGCACTTACAAAAGTACACTTACATAATTATTCGAGTTGGGAGCTGTGCGAAAACCAAGGTACCACTGTAGTATACAAATTTGACACATTACAATTACACTCACCTAGCTTGCTCAAGTTGAAATTGGTCTTCTTGCTTAGAAAACTGTGAGAATTGCGCTGCCTCCCTTTGTCGCTGTTCCAGCTCCATCATTTTCTCCCTCTCTAGCCTCTCCAATTCTCGCTCTTGACGTCGCTTCTTAACCTTCTCCAGCTCCATTCTATTCTCATCCATCTTTTCACGATTCTGCTTTTCTATGTCCTCTCTTAAAAGTAAATAAGAGAAAACTTAGATCAGTGTATCCATAAATAGGTTCACCAACTTACAAATGAACTGCGTTCAAAAATGTTCAACTTACAAATGAGGTGTTTGCAGTGGACCCTCGAGTTTCGGCCATAATTCATTCCAGAAGGCTGTTCAAGTGCTATTACCGAACGAATTTGTTCCCATAAGGAATAATGTAAAGTAGGTTAGTCCGTTTCAGACCCCCAAAAATACACTTACAAAAGCACTTACAATATTACACTTACATAGTTGTTTGAGTTTTGAGGTGGTCGAAACTCTGGGGTCCACTGTACTTTTATTTGGGCGTTTAGGCTAAGAGAAATATGAGGTGCTTTTCTGGAGTGTGTATATATTGTTAATCTTAATAAATTTATATTTTCTTTACTAGGAATTTTGTGTAAACCCTCTGATAACCAACCCATTGGAGTAATAACTGCTGGTTTAGCGCTTTCTGTTTTGACTGGGATAGCCTTAGGTGGCCTAGATTTACTTGAGAGGTGTGAACATTTACCTTTGCCCTTAGACAAGGTGTTGAGTCCCAGGTTATCCCACTTTCTGCGTAACACCACCTAGTTCAAACCTCTTCTGGGACAACCCCTAACCAACTTATCAAACTCGTAATACTGACAGGACTGAATATCTCTTTCGTATAATTAAGATTATATATAACAATTTATGTACGTACAATGTAATTGGTAAATCTGTTTTGTTTTATGGTCATACCTGGAGATGTCAGTGAGGCCTTCCTTTTCTAATTTCTTGTTCCACACAAATGTATCGAGTAAGTTATTATCCCCATATGGGTTGTCTGCATTTGTGAAATGAAGGTATTCACTATCCCAACCCATCTTCTCCTTTCTTTTCCTCTCCTTGGCTTCCTGAGGATTAAAAAAAAATGTTGTAGAGCAGATAAAAAAAATTGAATGTGCAGTAACCTTTGATTTAATGGATTAATGGAGGATAAGTGGGCAGCTGGTGATGGCCAGTGGTAGATGGATATGAAAATGCTTTACAGTAACTGTAACAATATGAGATTTTTCTGTGACTAACAGACTTTGTCCATTGTTTCCTAATCATATGAGGAGTCAATGTGCTCCGTAAATATCACAGTTACTACCACCCCAAATCATTTGACCCAGGGGATTTAGTCCTGTATTTCCTGTTAAATCAAGATCCATTAAATCAACTATTAACTGTATGAATCAATTTACATAATAGAGAATTCTGTATCTGGCACTTTGTTGATACTGAAATGTTATTACAGTCTCTCCTCACTTAATGACGGAGTTTCGTTCCTAAGAGTAGGTTGGTAAACGAATTGGTCATTAACCCTTAAACTGTCCAAACGTAGATCTACGTTTGCTCGCGTAGTGCTAAGAACATAGATCTACGTTTTTTTTTACATGATTTCAAATGGAGAAAATCAAGGTCGGAGCGCTACACTCATAAACGTAGATCTACGGTTGGACAGTTTAAGCGTTAAGAGAGGAGCATACTATACTGGCAGTGGGTTTGTGTCAACCATCTTAGATATTGTTTTAATGTCACCTTTGCACCATTTATAACATTTTTAGTATATTTTTAAATGTTTATACAATAGTATACTGCATATTGTAATAAACAGAATAGACGTAATCAGCTCTAATATTCATTATTTATGTACAGTGGACCCCGGAAATCGAACATTCTTCGTTCCAGAATGCTGTTCAAGTGCTGTTACCGAACGAATTTATTCCCATAAGAAATGATATAAATTAGATTAGTCCATTTCAGACCCCCAAAAATACACTTACAAAAGCACTTACAATAATAAACTTACGTAATAGGTCAGGGTGGGAGGCGTTCGATTTCCGGGGGTCCACTGTATGCATACTGGTCAGAGTGCCCGTCGTTAAGTCCGAGCGACCGTTAAACGAGTATGTCGTTAAGTGAGGAGAGACTGTATTATATTCAAGAGAAATTGCTAGACCCATAAGAGGTCATCAAGAACCTGGGAAATCATATGATCCAAAGAAGGGGAGAGCAGCTCCAAATCCTTGAATCAAAGCCTTCAACACAAGCAGCAAGGTACCCCTCTCCTTCTCTTTGAAGGGTATTGTAATGGAAAAGCAATATAGAAAAAATAGGGAGCTGATTAGTACAACAATCTGCCAAGTAGGGTCACTGAAGCTAATTTCTTGGGTAAAGATAGGATAAGATTTCTTCGGATTTTTAACCCCGGAGGGTTAGCCACCCAGGATAACCCAAGAAAGTCAGTGTGTCATCGAGGACTGTCTGTCTTATTTCCATTGGGGTCCTTAATCTTGTCCCCCAGGATGCGACCCACACCAGTCGACTAACACCCCAGGTACCTATTTGCTGCTAGGTGAACATGACAACAGGTGTAAGGAAACACGTTGAAATGTTTCCACCCGCCGGGAATCGAACCCGGGCCCTCCGTGTGTGAAGCGAGAGCTCTAGCCACCAGACCACCGGGTAACTTTGATAATAGATTGGACAAATGTGGGTGAGAAGGGTTGAATGTGAGGCCCTACCAAATATGGGCCAGTAGGCCTGCTGCAGGTTCTCCATTCATACATTCTTATGATGCAAGTATACCTTCTTCTGAAGTCTACGTAATCTTTTTTCTGCTGGGGTTTCCATTAGTTTCTTGGCTTTCTTTTGCTTTATTTTGTCTTCCTTGGCCTTCTTCCTTTCCTCTTGTAGACGCTGCAGTAACTTGGTATCATCTTCTGAGCTGAACTCATCAAGGCTTTCAGATGAAGTTGATGAAGATGAAGATTTCCTTGACCTTTTGGTATCTTTTTTATTGCTTTTCTTGTATTTAGATTTACTTTTCAATGACAAATCATCAGAATGGGATACAAATCTATGACTCTCTCTGTAATTATAAGTGCTGATCTCTCTTGATCTAGACCACTGCTTTTCCCTTCCTTTACCTAAAGACTGTAATTGTTTCTTTTCTCTGTCATTTATGTGTGATCTCTGTCTTTCTCTCTCTATTGATCGTGATCTCTGTCTTTCTCTCTCTAATGATCGTGATCTCTCCGATTTTCTGCTTTTATCCCTGTCCCGTGACCTTGATCTATGACTTTTCTTGTGATCCCTGCTCTCTCTGTGTCTTGAGGAAGATCTTGAGCGTGAGCGCCTGTAGTGCATGCTCTCTCGAGAACTGGATCTTGAATATGATCTGCAGAAATACAAGTAAGTTATGAAAAGTTTAGCAAAAGTAACAGTAGCACAATTCTAAAAGCTACTTGAAAATTAATCGTAACAAAACTTTAATGATGTAAGTATACTGTTAAGAATACTATTATCGATTAAAAATATTATTGATGAATTAATACTGCATCCTTGAATTTTTATACACAATTACTCACTACTATGTTGAGACTTCAAGAAATGACCCAAAAACTTAGGTGTCAATGGCATATATGTATAGTAGAGGAAGTAGTCACATACTGCAAAGTATACAATCTAATGAAAATGTTACAATATTTCATTGATATTACTATGCTCAGTAGTGTCTAAAAGACACCCTTGTAAGCCCTGCAACTCTTTCCTAATACAGTGATACCTCTACTTACGAGCAGCTCCCAATTCGAACAATTATGTAAGTGTATTTTTGTAGGTGCTTTTGTAAGTGTATTTTTGGGGGTCTGAAATGGATTAATCTAATTTTCATTATTTCTTATGGGAAAAAATTCCTTTGGTATCAGCACTTGAATAGCCGTCTGGACCGAATTAAGCTCATAACTCGAGGTACCACTGTACTACCATTTACAGGATAAGCATAGCATTGCAAATATCTTTCCCATTCGAATTTTTTCTTTCCTTCCTTATTACTTGATATCCTGTTGGGAATATAGCATGTTACTATTTCTGTTAGGTTTATCCCTGTGATAACTACGACGGCTGGAGTTACTTTTGCTATTTTTATATATTTATATTAAACCCTCATTAAACAGACTTAGCTGTTACCAAATCAACTAAGACAGCAGGTTTCATCTGGCATTTCAAAAGTCTATTAAACTGAGGGCAACTGGAATATCATATACGTATATACTGCATGTTTAAATAAGATACACAATACAATAACTCTCATGAAAAAAATAATTTAGAGGAATTGTAGGTCTATCCTAGGTTAAGTAATAATATGTAGATTTTGTATATATAGCATATCTATGATGTTGAATAATATGTAATACTGCACAACATAAATTTAATACAACCTATCAGGAGTGTTAGCAACCCAGGATAATCAAACCAAGCCAGTTTAATTAGCGTCTCGTTTGTTTCCATTGGGGGACCTTAATCTTCCCCAGGATGCGACTTGCAACAGTCCATTAACACGTAGGGACCTACTTAGTGCGAGGTGAGCAGGGACAACAGGTGTAAAAAAAAAAAGACCATGGCCTAACATTTCCACTCGTCCGGGGATCGAACCCAGGTCCTTCAGTGTGTGAACTGAGACCACTAACAAACAGATTATAGTCACGAGGGAAGAGCTAAACCCACAGACGTCATAGATGTCTGGGAAATGGGGGGAAATCATGCGTGATCCGAGGAAGGGAAAAGTAGCTCCAGTTCCTTGGATTAAGAGCCCTTCAGCAGCATCAAGGCACGTAAGGTGCTCGTCACCACCACTCGTCTTTCAGGTTTTACTCTTCTTATTCACAAATTTACTACCTTTTCTTCTTTTTCTTGACATCTTTACGGCTTGTTCGTTCACGAGACTTATCACGATCACTGCCCATCACTGCAACTCCAGACAATTTGTTGTTGTTCTTCGTTGGGTTTATCAGGGCCACTGACAGCATAAGCCGTGGTATGGTTAATAAATACGTTTGTTGTTGTTGGTTGTAGGGCGGTGAGGGTCCTGTGGCCGTATTGAACCCTCCCTCCGCTCTAACACGAATCCAGTCACGCTCTTAAGTAATAATAATAATACTAATATCTTTATTTCTACAGGCACATGTACAAGGTATACAGGCCTAGCTGACATCAATGATATTCTACTACATAGAAAGCCCCTTGTTATGCAGAGCATTTCGGGCAAATTAGGTCAGTTTTGTCCCAGGATGCGACCCACACCAGTCGACTAACACCCAGGTACCCATTTTACTGATGGGTGAACATGGACAGCAGGTATCTTAAGGAAACACGTCTTAATGTTTTCCAGCCGTACCGGGGATTCGATCTCCGGATCTCAGTGTGTGAGCTGAGTGCGCTAGCTATAGATAGTTATAAGGTGTTTTCGTGGCCTCGTAGGTAACACTCGCCTCACAAACTGAGTGTCCGTGGTTCGATCCCCGGAAAGGGTGAAAACATTGGGCGTGCTTTCGTACACCTGCTGTCCTGTTCACCTAGCAAATAAGTAGGTACCTGGGTGTTAGTCGACTGGTGTGAGTCGCATATTGGGTGGCAAGATGATTAGATTTTGCCACCGAAGTGGCTAGTTTATTGTGCACTCCATAGCCATCATGTGGACGGTAGCGCAAGAGCATATGGATACACAAAAGGCCTAGGAACTAGGCCCCAAAAGGGTTAACAGGTGTACATATGGATTTATATCTACAGTTCACTTATCTGTTGCAAGCAAATTTAGGAAATTTGCTTAGTATATCTGGTATCTTATTTTCATTAATAAGATATCTTGACATGTCACATAGGTTATTATACTGTCTATCTCTGTATTCCTCAATAAGTGGACAATTAAGCACATAGTGTTCAAGACAGTGACAATATGCCTGACCACATAATTTGCATTTAGTTTGATCATCATCTGTGTGTCTCCCAAACTGCCAGAAGTACTTGTAGCCAAGCCTAAGCCTGGCAACTACAACATCAGTCAGTCTGTTCACATTGCAAGTTGCTCCATAAACATACTTATCTAGGTTCATGTTATAGTGGGTTATAGATCTACTCAGACTTCTAACTGCATTCCTATAACAATCATTTTCATTATTTACTTCTCTCCTAATATTATTCCTAATGCTAGACACAGATATACCATAGTTATATTCTACATTCTCCTGGGTACTCTTCTGGGCTAACATATCAACTTTATCATGAAGGAGTAATCCAATGTGTGATGGGATCCATAGCAATTGTACATTAATTCCCTTGTCCCGGATTTTTGAGTATCTATACCTGGCTTCTCCAATGAGCATGTTGTTGGAGTCATTATATGAGTCAAGAGCCTTCAATGATGACATAGAATCAGTAATGATGATAGTCAAGCTCAGTGTCATAAGTTAGTGCCATTAGGATTGCAAACAATTCAGTTTGCAGTGTAGACGCCCAGTTGTTAATTCTCATGCCTAGTTCAACAGGCAGGATGGAAGGACAACAATGGAAATAAAACAGACAGTCCTCTATGACGTACTGACTTTCTTGGGTTATCCACTTAGGATAATCCTCTTGGGTTAAAAATCCGAACGAAATCTCATCTTAAAGCCCCTTGTTATGCAGAGCATTTCGGGCAAATTAGGTCAATTTTGTCCCCAGGATGCGACCCACACCAGTCCACTAACACCCAAGTACCTATTTACTGCATGGTGAACAGGGACAGTAGGTGTCTTAAAGAAACACGTCCTAATGTTTTCACCCGTACTGGTGATCGAAGCAAAATAAGATAAGATTTATTTGGATTTTTAACCCAGGAGGGTTAGCCTCCCATGATAACACGAGAACGTAGGTGCGTCAAATACAACATGGAAGCGTCACAACTACAACACACAAGTCACAACTACAACACAAACATCACTACACAAACTTCACAACAACACAAACATCACTACAACACAATCATCACAACAACACAAACTTAACTACAACACGATCACAACAACACTAACAATACAATAAAAACAAACTTTACAACACAATCATCACTACAACACGATCAAACAACACAACAACAACAACACGATCATCACTACAACACGATCATCACTACAACACGATCATCACTACAACACGATCATCACTACAACACGATCATCACTACAACACGATCATCACTACAACACGATCATCACAACAACACCATCATCACTACAACACGATCATCACAACAACAACACGATCACAACAACAACACGATCATCACAACACGATCATCACAACATGATCATCACAACAACAACACGATCATCACTACTACAACACGATCATCACAACTACAACACGATCATCACAACTACAACACGATCATCACAACTACAACACGATCATCACAACAACAACACGATCATCACAACAACAACACGATCATCACAACAGCAACACGATCATCACAACAGCAACACGATCATCACAACAACAACACGATCATCACAACTACAACACGATAATCACAACTACAACACGATCATCACAACTACAACACGATCATCACAACACAAACTTAACTACAACACGATCATCACAACACAAACTTAACTACAACACGATCATCACAACACAAACTTAACAACAACACGATCATCACAACGCAAACTTAACAACAACACGATCATCACAACACAAACTTAACAACAACACGATCATCACAACACAAACTTAACAACAACACGATCATCACAACACAAACTTAACAACAACACGATCATCACAACACAAACTTAACAACAACACGATCATCACAACACAAACATTTGTGTTAAGTTCCATTACAATCAAATTTTCACAAAGCGTTAATGCCGCTAAACCCGTGTGAGTCACTGCTCACAACCAGAGGTGAAAACTCCATGTGCATGCTGATAGCCCATATCACCTATAATAAATGACGCAGGATCGAGCTTTCACAAGGGTTTGGCGCATTACTAAATCTAACCGAATTAAAACTTTCAACTAGAAAACTTTGTTCTAATGATTTATATTATTATTATTATTATTATTATTATTATTATTATTATTATTATTATTATTATTATTATTTGGGAGAGTGTCTGTCTTGCGATTAACGTACATAGGATCGAACCTCTACCACAGTTTGTGATGAATAATCCACGTGGGTTTAGAGCTTTGCATGTAATGAAGACTCAAGGCGCATCAGTTAGCAAACGGGCCTTATAGCGAATGGCCCACAAGGGTTTACCGCTTCAAGGTAATGCAGTACGATTGTATAGTCTGATGTATGTATATTCTCTCTCTCTTTCTCTCTCTCTCTCTCTCTCTCTCTCTCTCTCTCTCTCTCTCTCTCACACACACACACACACGTGTGTGTGTGTGCTATAACTATTCTGAATCGATGCAAAATTTATAATATAAAAAATTATAATTCAACAAAATTAACAAAATCTCAGATAAAAGGAAAAGGAAGATTTAAACATGAGTATGACCTCGGGACCGCCTTGACCTCGGAGGTCAGCCTCACAGTGTGTCAGGTACCTTCCTAGTTCACTAACACTCCAGTATCTTTATATCCATCATTTTCTCTGCATATATCCACCTCATAACAAAATCTTCCTTAGAGTTGACTTAGAATAATTGAATTCAAGGTCAGTTTTATTTCCCATTCTTGTTATGTTCTGTAGAAATTAATCTTTGACTTGGAAATTTAGAAGAAAAAATATAAAAATATGGACTTTTTATTAAGTAAAAATCTCTTAACTATATTCTTCTTCAGTAGCTGTCAGTGAAGAGGCGGGGCCAGGAGCTAATTCTCGACCCCTGCAACCACAATTAGGAGTACACACACACAGTGAAGTTGATGCTAGCCATCCAGTTCCTCCTAGCAGTGAAGCTGCTGCTAGCCATCCAGTTTATCCTAGCAGTGAAGCTGCTGCTAGCCATCCAGTTCCTCCTAGCAGTGAAGCTGCTGCTAACCATCCAGTTCCTCCTAGCAGTGAAGTTGCTGCTAACCATCCAGTTCCTTCTAGCAGTGAAGTTGCTGCTAACAATCCAGTTCCTCCTAGCAGTGAAGCTGCTGCTAGCCATCCAGTTCCTGCTAGCAGTGAAGCTGCTGCTAGCCATCCAGTTCCTCCTAGCAGTGAAGTTGCTGCTAGCCATCCAGTTCCTCCTAGCAGTGAAGTTGCTGCTAACCATCCAGTTCCTCCTAGCAGTGAAGTTGCTGCTAGCCATCCAGTTCCTCCTAACAGTGAAGCTGCTGCTAGCCATCCAGTTCCTACTAGCAGTGCAGCTGCTAGCCATCGAGTTCCTACTAGCAGTGAAGCTGCTGCTAGCCATCCAGTTCCTACTAGCAGTGAAGCTGCTGCTAGCCATCCAGTTCCTACTAGCAGTGAAGCTGCTGCTAGCCATCCAGTTCCTACTAGCAGTGAAGCTGCTGCTAGCCATCCAGTTTCTCCTAGCAGTGAAGCTGCTGCTAGCCATCCAGTTCCTACTAGCAGTGAAGTTGCTGCTAGCCATCCAGTTCCTACTAGCAGTGAAGCTGCTGCTAGCCATCCAGTTCCTATTAGCAGTGAAGCTGCTGCTAACCATCCAGTTCCTACTAGCAGTGTAGCTGCTGTTAACCATCCAGTTCCTACTAGCAGTGTAGCTGCTGCTAACCATCCAGTTCCTACTAGCAGTGAAGCTGCTTCTAACTATCCAGTTCCTACTAGCAGTGTAGCTGCTGCTAACCATCCAATTCCTACTAGCAGTGAAGCTGCTGCTAGCCATCCAGTTCCTACTAGCAGTGAAGCTGCTGCTAACCATCCAGTTCCTACTAGCAGTGTAGCTGCTGCTAACCATCCAGTTCCTACTAGCAGTGTAGCTGCTGCTAACCATCCAGTTCCTACTAGCAGTGTAGCTGCTGCTAACCATCCAGTTCCTACTAGCAGTGTAGCTGCTGCTAACCATCCAGTTCCTACTAGCAGTGTAGCTGCTGCTAACCATCCAGTTCCTACTAGCAGTGTAGCTGCTGCTAACCATCCAGTTCCTACTAGCAGTGTAGCTGCTGCTAACCATCCAGTTCCTACTAGCAGTGAAGCTGCTGCTAGCCATCCAGTTCCACCTAGACGACGACTCAACAGTGATATATATTAACCGTTGAAGATTTATATTTCTGTTGAGGGTGAAAATTCCTGTTGATAATGAAAATCCCGTTGAGTTGGGAAAATCCCGTTAATGATAAATACCTATTTCATTTCCTTTTTTATTCTTATTCTTCTTATTATTTATTTTTATTATTAAATATATATTTTATCCCACTCGTTATATCAAGCAGTCTCACATACCTTAAATATATATATATATATATATATATATATATATATATATATATATATATATATATATATATATATATATATAATATATGTGTATATAAATTTTTAACTCACCGTAATTAAGCCCTCCTGAAATTATTCATATTTTTAAAATAAAACTTTATTCGATCAATCATTGGGACTAAATTAATAGCTAATTATTTCGAACTTTGAAAATAAAGTTGAAGAATATAAGGATTTCGAAATTAAAGTTTGAATGATTGATGGATGTGTGGTTAGTGTGTGTTAGTGTGTGTGTGTGTGTGTGTGTGTGTGTGTGTGTGTGTGTGAGTGTGTGTGTCAGTGCTATAACTATTCTGAATCGATGCAAAATTTATATAAAAAATATAATTCAACAAAATTAACAAAATCTCAGATAGATAAAAGGAAAAAGGAACTTAACCAAATACACATGAGTGTGACCTAGGGACCGTCTTGACCTCGGAGGTCAGCCTCACAGTGTGTCAGGTACCTTCCTAGTTCACTAACACTCCATTATCTTTATATACATCTTTTTCTCTGCATATATCCACCTCATAACAAAGTTTTCCTTAGAGTTGACTTAGAATAATTGAATTCAAGGTCAGTTTTATTTACCATTCTTGTTATGTTCTGTAGAAATTAATCTTTGATTGGGAAATTTAGAAGAAAAAATATAAAAATATGGACTTTTTATTATGTAAAAATCTCTTAACTTTATTCTTCTTCAGTAGCGGTCAGTGAAGAGGCGGGGCCAGGAGCTAATTCTCGACCCTTGCAACCACAATTAGGAGTACACACACACAGTGAAGTTGATGCTAGCCATCCAATTCCTAGCAGTGAAGCTGCTGCTAGCCATCCAGTTCCTCCTAACAGTGAAGCTGCTGCTAGCCATCCAGTTCCTCCTAGCAGTGAAGCTGCTGCTAGCCATCCAGTTCCTCCTATTATTATTAAATATATATTTTATCACACTCGTTATATCAAGCAGTCTCTCTAACTCATACCCAATATATATATATATAGTATATATATATATATATATATATATATATATATATATATATATATATATATATATATATATATATATATATATATATATATATATATATATAATGTTTGTGTATGTTAAGATGATTCTATAAATATTAATTAATTTTTAACTCACCGTAATTAAGCCCTCCTGAAATTATTCATATTTTGAAATAAAACTTTATTCGATCAATGATTGGGACTTAATTAATAGCTAATTATTTCGAATTTTGAAAATAAATTTGAAGAATATAAGGATTTCGAAATTAAAGTTTGAATGATTGATGGTTGTGTGGTTAGTGTGTGTGTTTGTGTACTCACCTAATTGTGGTTGCAGGGGTCGAGACTAAGCTCCTGGCCCCGCCTCTTCGCTGTCTGCTACTGGGTCTCTGCTCTCCCTGCTCCATGCGCTTTATCATACCTTGTCTTAAAACTATGTATGGTTCCTGCCTCCACTATATCTTTCTTTCACTATATCTTTCTTTCTGTGTGTGTGTGTGTGTGTGTGTGTGTTTGGGTGTGCGAGTGTGTGCTATAACTATTCTGAATCGACGCAAAATTTATATAAAAAAATATAATTCAACAATATTAACAAAATCTCAGATAGATAAAAGAAAAAAGGAAGGTTAGAGTGTACACATGAGTGTGACCTCGGGACCGTCTTGACCTCGGAGGTCAGCCTCACAGTGTGTCAGGTACCTTCCTAGTTCACTAAGACTCCAGTATCTTTATATACGTCATTTTCTCTGCATTTATCCACTTCATAACAAAGTTTTCCTTAGAGTTGACTTAGAATAATTGAATTCAATGGCAGTTTTATTTACCATTCTTGTTATGCTCTGTAGAAATTATTCTTTGATTGGGAAATTTAGAAAAAAAACATATAAAAATATGGACTTTTTATTATGTAAAAATCTCTTAACTTTATTCTTCTTCAGTAGCGGTCAGTGAAGAGGCGGGGCCAGGAGCTAATTCTCGACCCCTGCAACCACAATTAGGAGTACACACACACAGTGAAGTTGATGCTAGCCATCCAGTTCCTCCTAGCAGTGAAGCTGCTGCTAGCCATCCAGTTCCTCCTAGCAGTGAAGCTGTTGCTAGTCATCCAGTTCCTAGCAGTGAAGCTGCTGCTAGTTATCCAGTTCCTAGCAGTGAAGCTGCTGCTAGTCATCCAGTTCCTAGCAGTGAAGCTGCTGCTAGCCATCCAGTTCCTCCTAACAGTGAAGCTGCTGCTTGCCATCCAGTTCCTAGCAGTGAAGCTGCTGCTAGCCATCCAGTTCCTCCTAGCAGTGAAGCTGTTGCTAGTCATCCATTTCCTATCAGTGAAGCTGCTGCTAGCCATCCAGTTCCTAGCAGTGAAGCTGCTGCTAGCCATCCAGTTCCTAGCAGTGAAGCTGCTGCTAGCCAACCAGTTCCTCCTAGCAGTGAAGCTGCTGCTAGCCATCCAGTTCCTACTATCAGTGAAGCTGCTGCTAGTCATCCAGTTCCTAGCAGTGTAGCTGCTGCTAACCATCCAGTTCCTCCTAGCAGTGAAGCTGCTGCTAGCCATCCAGTTCCTCCTAGCAGTGAAGCTGCTGCTAGCCATCCAGTTCCTCCTAGCACTGAAGCTGCTGCTAGGCATCCAGTTCCTCCTAGCAGTGAAGCTGCTGCTAGCCATTAAGTTCCTCCTAGCAGTGTAGCTGCTGCTAGCCATCCAGTTCCTAGCAGTGAAGCTGCTGCTAGCCATCCAGTTCCTCCTAGCAGTGAAGCTGCTGCTAGCCATCCAGTTCCTCCTAGCAGTGTAGCTGCTGCTAGCCATCTAGTTCCACCTAGCAGTGTAGCTGCTGCTAGCCATCCAGTTCCTCCTAGCAGTGTAGCTGCTGCTAGCCATCCAGTTCCTCCTAGCAGTGAAGCTGCTGTTAGCCGTCCAGTTCCTCTTAGCAGTGAAGCTGCTGCTAGCTATCCAGTTCCTCCTAGCAGTGAAGCTGCTGCTAGCCATCCAGTTCCTCCTAACAGTGAAGCTGCTGCTTGCCATCCAGTTCCTAGCAGTGAAGCTGCTGCTAGCCATCCAGTTCCTCCTAGCAGTGAAGCTGTTGCTAGTCATCCATTTCCTATCAGTGAAGCTGCTGCTAGCCATCCAGTTCCTAGCAGTGAAGCTGCTGCTAGCCATCCAGTTCCTAGCAGTGAAGCTGCTGCTAGCCAACCAGTTCATCCTAGCAGTGAAGCTGCTGCTAGCCATCCAGTTCCTACTATCAGTGAAGCTGCTGCTAGTCATCCAGTTCCTAGCAGTGTAGCTGCTGCTAACCATCCAGTTCCTCCTAGCAGTAGCTGCCTAGCCATCCAGTTCCTCCTAGCATGAAGCTGCGCTAGCCATTCAGTTCCTCCTAGCACTGAAGCTGCTGCTAGGCATCCAGTTCCTCCTAGCAGTGAAGCTGCTGCTAGCCATTAGTTCCTCCTAGCAGTGTAGCTGCTGCTAGCCATCCAATCTCCTAGCAGTGAAGCTGCTGCTAGCCATCCAGTTCCTCCTAGCAGTGAAGCTGCTGCTAGCCATCCAGTTCCTCCTAGCAGTGTAGCTGCTGCTAGCCATCTAGTTCCACCTAGCAGTGTAGCTGCTGCTAGCCATCCAGTTCCTCCTAGCAGTGTAGCTGCTGCTAGCCATCCAGTTCCTCCTAGCAGTGAAGCTGCTGTTAGCCGTCCAGTTCCTCTTAGCAGTGAAGCTGCTGCTAGCTATCCAGTTCCTCCTAGCAGTGAAGCTGCTGCTAGCTATCTAGTTCCACCTAGCAGTGTAGCTGCTGCTAGCCATCCAATTCCTCCTAGCAGTGAAGCTGCTGCTAGCCGTCCAGTTCCTCCTAGCAGTGAAGCTGCTGCTAGCCATCCAGTTCCTCCTAGCAGTGTAGCTGCTGCTAGCCATCCAGTTCCTCCTAGCAGTGAAGGTGCTGCTAGCCATCCAGTTCCTACTAGCAGTGTAGCTGCTGCTAGCCACCCAGTTCCTCCTAGCAGTGTAGCTGCTGCTAGCCATCCAGTTCCACCTAGCAGTGAAGCTGCTGCTAGCTATCCAGTTCCTCCTAGCAGTGAAGCTGCTGCTAGCCATCCAGTTCCACCTAGCAGTGAAGCTGTTGCTAGCCATCCAGTTCCTCCTAGCAGTGTAGCTGCTGCTAGCCATCCAGTTCCACCTAGCAGTGTAGCTGCTGCTAACCATCCAGTTCCTCCCAGCAGTGAAGCTGCTGCTAGCCATCCAGTTCCTCCTAGCAGTGTAGCTGCTGCTAGCCATCCAGTTCCTCCTAGCAGTGTAGCTGCTGCTAGCTATCCAGTTCCACCTAGCAGTGAAGCTGCTGCTAGCTATCCAGTTCCACCTAGCAGTGAAGCTGCTGCTAGCTATCCAGTTCCACCTAGCAGTGAAGCTGCTGCTAGCTATCCAGTTCCTCCTAGCAGTGAAGCTGCTGCTAGCTATCCAGTTCCACCTAGCAGTGAAGCTGCTGCTAGCTATCCAGTTCCACCTAGCAGTGAAGCTGATGCTAGCCATTCAGTTCCACCTAGCAGTGAAGCTGCTGCAAGCCATCCAGTTCCACCTAGCAGTGTAGCTTCTGCTAGCCATCCAGTTCCACCTAGCAGTGAAGCTGCTGCTAGCCATCCAGTTCCACCTAGCAGTGTAGCTGCTGCTAACCATCCAGTTCCTCCTAGCAGTGAAGCTGCTGCTAGCCATCCAGTTCCTCCTAGCAGTGTAGCTGCTGCTAGCCATCCAGTTCCTCCTAGCAGTGTAGCTGCTGCTAGCTATCCAGTTCCACCTAGCAGTGAAGCTGCTGCTAGCTATCCAGTTCCACCTAGCAGTGAAGCTGCTGCTAGCTATCCAGTTCCTCCTAGCAGTGAAGCTGCTGCTAGCTATCCAGTTCCACCTAGCAGTGAAGCTGCTGCTAGCTATCCAGTTCCACCTAGCAGTGAAGCTGATGCTAGCCATTCAGTTCCACCTAGCAGTGAAGCTGCTGCAAGCCATCCAGTTCCACCTAGAAGTGTAGCTGCTGCTAGCCATCCAGTTCCACCTAGCAGTGTAGCTGATGCTAGCCATCCAGTTCCACCTAGCAGTGAAGCTGATGCTAAACATAGTGTGTGTGCTACAACTATTCTGAATCGACGCAAAATTTATATAAAAAATATAATTCAACAATATTAACAAAATCTGAGATAGATAAAAGAAAAAAGGAAGGTCACAAAGTATGCTTGAGTGTGACCTCGGGACCGTCTTGACCTCGGAGGTCAGCCTCACAGTGTGTCAGGTACCTTCCTAGTTCACTAAGACTCCAGTATCTTTATATACGTCATTTTCTCTGCATTTATCCACTTCATGACAAAGTTTTCCTTGGAGTTGACTTAGAATAATTGAATTCAAGGTCAGTTTTATTTACCATTCTTGTTATGCTCTGTAGAAATTAATCTTTCATTAGGAAATTTAGAAGAAAAAATATAAAAATATGGACTTTTTATTATGTAAAAATCTCTTAACTTTATTCTTCTTCAGTAGCGGTCAGTGAAGAGGCGGGGCCAGGAGCTAATTCTCGACCCCTGCAACAGTTCCACCCAGTTCCACCTAGACGACGACTCAACAGTGATATATATTAACCGTTGAAGATTTATATTTCTGTTGAGGGTGAAAATTCATGTTGATAATGAAAATCCCGTTGAGTTTGGAAAATCCCGTTAATGATAAATACCGATTTCATTTCCTTTTTTATTCTTCTTCTTTTTATTATTATTATTAAATATATATTTTATCACACTCGTTATATCAAGCAGTCTCTCTTTCATACCATATATATATATATATATATATATATATATATATATATATATATATATATATATATATATTTCAACACGTCGGCCGTTTCCCACCGAGGCAGGGTGGCCCAAAAGGAAAAACGAAAGTTTCTCCTTTTACATTTAGTAATATATACAGGAGAAGGGGTTACTAGCCCCTTGCTCCCGGCATTTTAGTCGCCTCTTACGACACGCATGGGTTACGGAGGAAGAATTCTGTTCCACTTCCCAATGGAGATAAGAGGAAATAATAACAAGAACTAGTAAGAAAATAGAAAAAAACCCAGAGGGGTGTGTGTATATATATATATATGCTTGTACATGAATGTGTAGTGTGACCTAAGTATAAGTAGAAGTAACAAGACATACCTGAAATCTTGCATGTTTATGAGACAGAAAAAAGACACTAGCAATCCTACCATCATGTAAAACAATTATAGGCTTTCGTTTTACATTCACTTGGAAGGACAGTAGTACCTCTCTGGGCGGTTACTGTCTACCAACCTGCTACCTAGGATATATATATATATATATATATATATATATATATATATATATATATATATATATATATATATATATATATAAAAATGTGTGTGTGTGTGTAATGTGTGTGTGTGTGTAATGTGTGTGTATGTGTAAATATGATTCTATAAATATAAATTAATTTTTAACTCACCGTAATTAAGCCCTCCTGAAATTATTTATATTTTGAAATTAAAACTTTATTCGATCAATCATTGGGACTCTATTAATAGCTAATTATTTCGAACTTTGAAAATAAAGATGAAGCATACAAGGATTCCGAATTTCAAGTTTGAATGTTTGATGGATGTGTGGTTAGTGTGTGTGTGTACTCACCTATATGTGGTTGCAGGGGTCGAGTCATAGCTCCTGGCCCCGCCTCTTCACTGATTGCTACTAGGTCCTCTCTCTCCCTGCTCCATGAGCTTTATCAAACGTCGTCTTAAAACTATGTATGGTTCCTGCCTCCACTACGTTGCTTTCTTGGCTATTCCACTTCCTGACAACTCTATGACTGAAGAAATACCTCCTAACATCCCTTTGACTCATAGGAGTCTTCAACTTCCAATTGTGACCCCTTGTTTGCTATAACTATTCTGAATCGATGCAAAATTTATATAAAAAATATAATTCAACAAAATTAACAAAATATCAGATAGATAAAAGGAAAAGGAAGTATTAATGTATGTGACCTCGGGACCGTCTTGACCTCTGAGGTCAGCCTCACAGTGTGTCAGGTACCTTCCTAGTTCACTAAGATTCCAGTATCTTTATATACGTCATTTCCTCTGCATATATCCACCTCATAACAAAGTCTTCCTTAGGATTGAATTTGATCATTAAATTCAAGGGCAGTTTTATTCACCACTCTTATGTTCTGTAGAAATTAACCTTTGACTTGGAAATTTAGAAGAAAAATTATAAAAATATGGACTTTTTATTATGTAAAATTCTCTTAACTTTATTCTTCTTCAGAATTAGTTTCGTCTGTAATATGCTGTTAGTGTGAAGACATATCGCTGACTAAAAGTAATGTATTACTAGAAACAATACAATAATTGACTAGAAAATTGTAGCTTATAAGAAACAATTGACTAGCTGACTAGGAAGGTCACGTCAGCTGACTAGGAAGGTCATATCACCTGACTAGAAAATAAACAGTGGATACTTTGATAAATTACTGTGACGTTCTTTGTATAATATAGTGAATGACTAGAAGAATATAGTAGCTGACTAGAAACGAAACAATGGTTGACTAGATATAATGCAATTGCTGACTTAATTGCATCTAGCTTATACAAGCTCTACTTGTAGACTATGCAAGCTCTACTGGTAGACTACACAAGTTCTACTCGTAGAATATACAAGCTCTATTGGTAGACTATACAAGCTCTATTGGTAGACTATACAAGCTCTACTGGTAGACTATACAAGCTCTACTGGTAGACTATACAAGCTCTACTGGTTGACTATACAAGCTCTACTGGTAGACTATACAGGCTCTACTGGTAGACTATTCAAGCTTTACTGGTAGACTGTACAAGCTGTAATGGTAAACTATACAAGCTCTACTGGTTGACTATTTAAGCTCTACTGGTAGACTATTCAAGCTCTACTGGTAGACTATTCAAGCTCTACTTGTAACAATAATTGTCTAATAATATGAAGTACTAAATAATATTTATAACGTAAATATTTAACGTAAATTGCAGCCTAACAATGATTACTTTAAATAATTATGAATATTAGAAGATAAAAATATAATTAAGTGTTTCTGGAATACAAAAAAAAATATATAGTTGCAATGTGTTTGGAAAAATGTGAAAAAACTCTTGATATTAACATTTGGTCAAAACTATTGTAATATAGCAATCTCAAAATGCCAAGAAAACTCAGAAAAATCAACATTAAGAAATCTGTTTCATAATGTAATTGATTAACAAAAAGAGGTTAGGAAATATAGAGGCGAGAGAGGAGGAGACTCCACAGACTCTGAAACGTAGAAATTGTCAAAAATATTTCAAACTGCTCAGATTTCATCAGTGTTAAGTTTCCCTCATTGAGTAAACTCGCCTCAAAACGAAATTTAGCACTGATTACGAATTTTGGAAAGTTAAAAATAACTTTTGCTGGAGTTTGCGCTTTATAGTTAATTGACGTATCCATTCAACATGAAATTTAGTGTGTGGGTGTGTACTCACCTATTTGTGGTTGCAGGGGTCGATACTCAGCTCCTGGCCCCGCCGCTTCACTGATCGCTACTAGGTCCTCTCCCTGCTCCATGAGCTTTATCAAACCTCGTCTTAAAGCTATGAATGGTTCCTGGTTCCTGCTGTGTGTGTGTGTGTGTGTGTGTGTGTGTACTCACCTAATTGTAGTCAGCTAATCGTGGGCCACTATTGTAACTATTCTTAAAACTATGTATGATCATTTGTATTTAATAATAATTATGATAATGATAATAATTATAATAAATGACAATTTATCCATAAGGAATATACTTTCTCTTTTATATGCATAGAAATTTCTAAAACCTTTTTAAATTATCAAATAGATATCGAAATGAGGCACTAAATATAAGAAATAATAAAAATAGCAATATTAAATTTGCAACGAATAAACCGAAAAGGAGGAAACTCTATTTTGAGTTCGGCCTCATACTATGGCCATTTATCTTTCGACTTTTTGTGAGAATCCATCGTCTTTTTCATTATCCACCCCGTATATATTTATTTCAAAGATTCTTTGCTATATGTTTTTCCTCTGAAATATATTGTCAGAATTTCTAAAGAGGTTGTGGTTGCATGGGTTGAGTCTCAGCTCCTGGCTCGGCCTCTTCATTGCCCACGAAGTGGAACACTATATTTCTGCCCTTATAAACCCTGTTATGTTCCTTTAATTCTTTAAATTTTACTTCCACCAAATTGACCTGATTGTCCTCAGACAGTGAATGTAGTGTACTGACTTTTTTCGACATTACAATCAGCTTGTTGTATTAACCTTGTATTTGAAAGGGTCTATTTATAGTTACTGGAAGCACCTTGTCAGGGAAAAGTTCAATAGACACGAGTATTGAAAGTATGAATGTATGGTTGTGGTAGTTTGGTGGGTAGTATGCTTGTTCAGTTAGGGGGGGTGCATAGTTGTCGCTATTTCCCCCCTTTTCTGCACTCGGTGGGAGGTGAGTGCGTCTCCGACCTGGGAACTCAAATAATGACCTGAAAACATTAAACGAGAACTTTATGTAATTTTTTTTGTATTCAAATCTCGTAACTTCAATATTCCATATTATATTAATTTTTCACAAAAAAATAATAAAAAAGTATACTTATCGTGTGTTTTTTTCTGAATAATTCTTAAAAAAAAATATGTAAATTATTCTTAATAAGCTTTTTGTGTTAGTAAGCAATAGAGGAATATATTTAATAAGCAGTTCCAGCATTAACATTCTAATATCATTAGACTTTTTTTGTGTGTTTCTTTTGTATACACTTTTGTTATCAGAGGCCCTTAATGCTAATGAAGAGCTCTTGATCCAAGGAATTCGAAATACTCTTCCTTGAGACACAACCTGAATACCTCCGATTTCCCAGGTGCTGTATGATATTAATAATAATAATAATAGTTTTTCGAAGAGGTATTAAAGAGCAGCTAGAAATCAGTATCAGATAGAAATGGATAGATGATTGACGTCTGTCTCCTCTACTGTCTACCCAACTGTCTGACAGTTGGTTTCCCTGTCTGTTTGTCTGTCTGTCCGCCATACTTACAATTCGTCTATTTGCATTTAGTTGTTTAATATACATTATGCATTATCCAGTTGTTTAATATACATTACCAAGATGCTTGTAATAGTGCCAGGATGTGTGACGTGTAATACCAAGATGCTTGTAATAGTGCCAGGTTGTGTGACGTGTAGTACCAAGATGCTTGTAATAGTGCCAGGTTGTGTGACGTGTAGTACCAAGATGCTTGTAATAGTGCCAGGTTGTGTGACGTGTAATACCAAGATGCTTGTAATAGTGCCAGGTTGTGTGACGTGTAGTACCAAGATGCTTGTAATAGTGCCAGGATGTGTGACGTGTAGTACCAAGATGCTTGTAATAGTGCCAGGATGTGTGACGTGTAGTACCAAGATGCTTGTAATAGTGCCAGGTTGTGTGACGTGTTAGTACCAAGATGCTTGTAATAGTGCCAGGTTGTGTGACGTGTTAGTACCAAGATGCTTGTAATAGTGCCAGGTTGTGTGACGTGTAGTACCAAGATGCTTGTAATAGTGCCAGGATGTGTGACGTGTAGTACCAAGATGCTTGTAATAGTGCCAGGATGTGTGACGTGTAGTACCAAGATGCTTGTAATAGTGCCAGGATGTGTGACGTGTAGTACCAAGAATAAGTTGACCATAAAATCAAGAACCAGCTAGAAGTTAATTTAGGTATGAACAGTTGGGAAAGGCATAGTAAGGCAACATTTTTAGTAAGGCAACATTTTTAGTAAGGCAACATTTTTAGTAAGGCAACATTTTTATTCTGCGTGTGTTTATGTAGTTTGGTGTTCATATATTATTAAAATTATTATTATTATTTTATTTTTATAAGTATTTTTATTATTATGAAACTCGATATTAAAAGCAATGTAATAAATAATTTAAAAAAAGAAGAAGAAAAAAAGAAGAATCTACCCCTTATGTTGTGTTTTGATCTGAGGAGTGTGAGGACTCCAGCTATTCATCTTACACTATGGACATGTCTCTTGTTTACGACGTGATGACAGGAGGATTAAGGACATGATACCAGGGTGAGGGTGATGATACACACACACACACACACACACACACACACATAGGACGAGCTATGACTCGGAACCAAGAGCTATGACGCGACCCCTGCAACCAGAATTAGGTGGATACGTCAGTCAAATATAAACCGAAATTTAGTTTTGAGGCGAGTTCATTGAGAGAAATTTGAAACTGATGAAATCTGAGCACGTTGAACATTTTTTTTTGTCAGTTTTCCCTGTTTAGAATCTGTGGACTCTCATCCCAATATTGACAATTTTCCCAATGTGTTCGCTATTTTATCACAGGACTGGCGAGGATTTTATTTCCGCTGTTTACCAAGGAGGCTTCATTTTGTTGGAGGCACACTGTGTGTGTGTGTGTGTGTGTGTGTGTGTGTGTGTGTGTGTGTGTGTGTGTGTGTGTGTGTGTGTGTGCGCGCGTGTGCGCGTGTGTTACAGTGTGACAAGCACAACTATAGTGCAATTGCCCGCAAAACTCTACGGTACTGGCGCGCCACAGTTCACTATTTCTTCCGCTACCAATTTATTTCTTCACTTAAAATCTGAAGTAAAGACTTGATACCGGGTTTCTCTCTCTCTCTCTCTCTCTCTCTCTCTCTCTCTCTCTCTCTCTCTCTCTCTCTCTCTCTCTCTCTCCTCTCTCTCTCTCTCTCATTAGGTTAGGTAAGGTTTCTCAGAAAACAGGGCAAGCGTTTCCTGACGCGGGTCTTAGTCAGATGATGACCCACGGTTGGAGCTTTTGGTCATCTGACCGAGGCCTTCCGCTGGCTTACCGGTCCACCCATTTAAAAATTATGGTCAGTTATAACCATTTCTTAATTAAGAATTCCAATCACATTGTAACTACATTTTTTTACAATCCAGATACATTTAATTATATTTTTATCTTCTGACAATCGTAATTATTTAAAGTAATCAATCATTGTTAGGCTGTAATTTAAGTTAAATGTTTTAAGTTATAAATATTTATTATTTAGTACTTAATTTATACCCATTTTCTTCTTATTAGACAATAATTGTTACAAGTGGAGCTTGAATAGTCCACCAGTAGAGCTTGTATAGTCTACCAGTAGAGCTTGTATAGTCTACCATTAGAGCTTGTATAGTCTATCATTAGAGCTTGTACAGTCTGCCAGTAAAGCTTGTATAGTCTACCAGTAGAGCTTGTATAATCTACCAGTAGAGCTTGAATAGTCTACCAGTAGAGCTTATATAATCTATCAGTAGAGCTTGTATAGTCGACCAGTAGAGCATGTATAGTCTACAATTAGAGCTTATATAATTTACCAGCAGAGCTTGTATAATCTACCAGCAGAGCTTGTATAATCTACCAGCAGATCTTGTATAATCTACCAGCAGAGCTTGTATAATCTACCAGCAGATCTTGTATAATCTACCAGCAGAGCTTGTATAGTCTACCAGAAGAACTTGTATAGTCTAGATGCAATTCAGTCAGCCACCGTATTGTATCTAGTCAGCAATTGGTTTGTTTTTAGTCTACTGTATTGCTCTTATCAGTGACTGTATGTACCTAGAAAGGTACAGTAATGTATCAAGTTGTCCACTGTTTATTATCTAATCAGCGCTGTGTTCTTCCTAATCAGCTAGTCAATTGTTTCTTGTAAGTTACAGCAGTTTTCTAGTAAACTATTATACGGTTTCTAGTAACTCAATATATTGGATTTAGTCTACATATTGACAGCATATTATAGCCAAAACCAGTTCTGTAGAATTAAACTAGATAATTTTATTCATTTAAATGTATATATTTTTATCATTTTTCTTCTAAATTTCCCAGTCAAAGGTTAATTTCTACAGAGCATAAGAGTGGTGAATAAAACTGCCCTTGAATTCAATGATCAAATTCAGTCCTAAGGAAGACTTTGTTATGAGGTGGATATATGCAGAGGAAATGACGTATATAAAGATATTGGAATCTTAGTGAACTAGGAAGGTACCTGACACACTGTGAGGCTGACCTCCGAGGTAAAGACGGTCCCGAGGTCACACTCATTGATCAGACGACATTCCTTTTCCTTTTATCTATCAAAGATTATGTTAATTTTATGGTAATATATTTTTTTATATAAATTTTGCATCGATTCAAAATAGTTATTCTTATAACATACGCACCCACGTGCAAACACACACACACAAATCCATCAAACATATTCATACTTGAAAATGAAAATCCTTATATGTTTCATCTTCATTTTCAAAGTTCGAATTAATTAAATAGCGATTAATTCACTCCCTGTGACTAATTCAAGTAAGTTTTCATTTGCAAAATCTGATTAATTTCGGAAAAGCTTAAATACAGCGAGTTAAAATTTAATTTATTGATTTAATTATTTATTTATTGTACTCACTGGAGCGCAGGCGAGAGAGATATATAATCTACACCTAGAATATTCTGGAGGGACTGGTCCCTAACCTGCACGCAGAAAACACTTTTTACGAAAGCAAAAGAATTGGCAGGCGATGTAACATACCCCCAGTGAAAAGTAGAGGCGCCATTAGTACACTAAGAGAAAACACAATAAGTGTCCGGGGCCCAAGACTGTTCAACATCCTCCCAAAAGCCATAAGGGGAATTAACAATAGGCCCCCTGGTTGTCTTCAAGAGGGAGCTGAATGGATACCTAAAGTCAGTTCCAGATTAACCGGGCTGTGGTTCGTACGTTGGACTACGTGCGACCAGCAGTAACAGCCTCTTTGATCATGCCCTGATCCACATAAACACATTACAGTATATATATGCCTAATAGGTAAAACTTGGTATTTTAGCTTAAATAACAACGATCTTTTTGCCGAATAAGGCAAGCGAAAATTTGTGTAGGCAATAATTTAGCAAAAATCATTCTGAACTTATAATAAAACGTAATACACATAACCGCACATAAAAAGAGAGGCTTACGACGAGTTGGTCCGACTTGGACCATTTACAAAGTGACTTTGTAAATGGTCCAAGTCGGACCGAAACGTCGTCGTAAGCTCCTCTCTTTTTCTATGTGCGGGTTGTGTGTGTGTTGTTCCAGTCACGGTATTGTGCCTTTTTGTTATTAATAAAACGTAATGTCTATAATATAACGTAAAAGTCTACGTTCTACTAGAGATCATTTTCTTTAGTGACTCAGTAACAGAAAATAAATTTCAAGGTTAAACTTCCCCAATAGACAAAGCTTTGGTATACCCTTAAGATGAGATTCGTTCAGATCTTTAACCCCGGAGGGTTAGCCACCCAGGATAACCCAAGAAAGTCAGTGCGTCATCGAGGACTGTTTGTCTTATTTTCATTGGGGTCCTCAATCTTGTCCCCCAGGATGCGATCCACACCAGTCGACTAACACCCAGGTACCTACTTGCTGCTATGTGAAGAGGACAACAGGTGTAAGGAAACGTGTCGAAATGTTTCCACCCCGCCAGGAATCGAACCCAGCCTCTCCGTGTGTGAAGCGAGAGCTTTTGCCAGCCAGGCCACGGGTTTGGGGTTACCCTGGGGTCACTCTTAGTCTGAACTGAATGTATTTCATATTGAAGAAGATTTTCTTTGGATTATTAACCCCACAGGGTTTATAACCCTGAATAACGCATAAAAGCCAGCGTGGCTTGTTTACAATATGACAATTATACAGCTGTAACAAAAGCTAGCCGTTTCCCTGTCGTAATCCATCACGCAGGATGAGGATCATACAAGGTGTTGAAATCTGTCAGCCTTAGCTGGGAGACTTCAGCAGTGGCAGCCTTAGCTGGGAGACTTCAGCAGTGGCAGCCTTAGCTGGGAGACTTCAGCAGTGGCAGCCTGAGCTGGGAGACTTCAGTAGTGTCAGACTGAGCTGGGAGACTTCAGTAGTGTCAGCCTGAGCTGGAAGACTTCAGTAGTGTCAGCCTGAGCTGGAAGACTTCAGTAGTGTCAGCTTGAGCTGGAAGACTTCAGTAGTGTCAGCCTGAGCTGGAAGACTTCAGTAGTGTCAGCTTGAGCTGGGAGACTTCAGTAGTGTCAGCCTGAGCTGGGAGACTTCAGTAGTGTCAGCCTGAGCTGGGAGACTTCAGTAGTGTCAGCTTGAGCTGGGAGACTTCGGTAGTGTCAGCCTGAGCTGGGAGACTTCAGTAGTGTCAGCTTGAGCTGGGAGACTTCGGTAGTGTCAGCCTCAGCTGGCCAATGATGACATCAAGTATTTGGTAGCTCTCAAGTACCTTGCTGCTAGCGAACAGGGGCATGAAGGAACTGAACCCGGGTCCTTGGGTTGTGAGCTGTACACTATAACGTTGAACGATACAACTAAAACTAGACAAGACTGATAAAAATCAGCGTCCTTAGAGGATTTAGAGGTTAATTTAAGTATAATAAAAATACCAGAGGACATTGTGACGCAGGATGTGACAACACATCCTCTGGCAATGTCTACATTCAGTCAGGTCTACATCATCTGGTGGATCATATTCCCATAGGTGCCTGTAGCCCCTCCATAGACTGGCAGCGGTGACATCCAGTAATATGAATAAATAGTTTAGAGAACCGATTAGTTGATAAATATGACCCCAGTGGAAATAAGTCACTTTAACTTTTCTGGGTTATCCTGGGTAATCTTCACTTGAGCTGCAATGTATGATAATTTATGTAACTGTATTTATATGCATCTGAATAAACTTACTTGGTTATCTTTACTCTCTGCATATGACAGAGGAAGTCAGTGGCTGGCGAGACGTTTCCAGTATAAAGATACCTGTGGACAATTTTGATAATTTTCCTCTGATTTGTGGGTAATAATTGATGGGGATAATAGTGTTTATAAAATAGTGTAGATGCATTTCTTTAATGCGACTTTTAAAAGTTGTTAAGTCACACTAGAACCTATATTCCCTTCAATTTCCTTATTATAAACAGTTAATTAAGCAAAATGTAATCCGCGTAATTTAGAGGAAATTAAAATTCTGACAAGGAAAATGTGTAACAGACCGAGAATTGTGCAGAGTTAATTGCATTTAATTTAAGCCGATAGAAATATCGGCAATGCGTCTGGAAGTGTCCAGATATATAGTGCAATCGTCCTTATAAGACTGATAAGGAGGATAATTTACACTGTGACTGGACATGTTGACCACCCAGTGCAATAAAATATGTTCGCCTCCCGATGTGTATTTAAACTTCACACAAGAATTAGTGTCAAAAACCACATCTAAGGGTGATAAATTTAGCAATCAGAGCTTCATATTCGTCAGGTTCACTTCATCATTCCATACACTGGACACTTGATTTTACTTCATGCTAGACTAATTTAATTCGTGAAAAATAGACACATCCGCAAAAATAAACTTTATTGAGATGTTTCACCTGTGGAGAAGCTTCTTTATTGACTCAAAAAAATCTGTTCACAGGCAAAATGTCTCAAAGTTCCTGTCTACAACTCTGCTTTTTTCACCAATTTCATTCTTGCAAGTGGTAAAAATCAAGGGTCCAGTGTATAGAATGATATAATGGGGCTGGCGCAGACGTCAGTGTGTGAGCTGAGTGTGCTACCAACCGATATATATATATATATATATATATATATATATATATATATATATATATATATATATATATATATATATATATATATATATATATATATATATATATATATATATATAATCACAATATGCAAAATGACCACTGTGAAAAAATAGTGAAGGATAGATAGATAAATTTGGAGGAGTAAGAAGGAAAACTGGGGGGGAGTAAATAATCAGATTAACAAAACAGATATACACACACAACCCGCACATATAAAAAAGAGAGGAGCTTACGACGACGTTTCGGTCCGACTTGGACCATTTACAAAGTCACACTAACACACAGGACAGGAAGAAGGGGTATTTATAGGCAGGTAGACAGGGGAGGGCACAAGAAAGTGGTGGAGGGGTAATAATGGAGGTAGTAGTGGGTAGTTGCGGATTGTGTGTATATTGTTCCAGTCACGGTATTGTGCCTTTTTTTGTTAAAACAGATATATTTGGATGGTGTCAGAAAGGGCACAACAAAGGCTACTCCACATGCAACATATCAAGATGTTGTCAGGAAGGGCACAACAAAGGCCACTTCACATGCAACATATCAAGATGGTGTCAGAAAGGGCACAACAAGCACCACTCCACATGCAGCATTGCTGGCCACAGTTTAGTATGCAAATTTATGCATGGAGTCGCTCCAAGCTCTGGTGGGGTCGACGCTCTGTTATGTGTCATTTGCAGAGGCACTGATGGGCTAAGAAGGGGAAGATAGGGGATGAGTCAGGGGAAGGTAGGGGTGAATGAGGGGAAGGTAAGGGGTGAGTTAGGGGACGGTATGGTGGTTAGTGATGGGAAGTTAGGGGATGAGTGAAGGGATGGAGGGTCGGGGATGATATAGGGAGTAAAGGGAACAGAGGAAATAAAGATATAGGTGGAGAAGGATAGAGGGCAGAGCAAAATAGAGAGAAAGGGATAAATGGAGAGAAAAACAGGAGAGTAGATGAAGGTAAAGACGAGGTAGGAAAAGAGGATTGGAGATATAATATGATTTAGGGTAAATGACACTGGAAGGAAAGACAGGAAGGAAGGTGGTAGGAGGGGGAGTATGGAGAGATAAAGTAGCTTGTTAGAAATATTCATTAATTTGTACTTTTATTACCGTTATATGAAAACCTTAAGTACATTATGTTAAAGGAACGGCTAATGGGAGGAAATTCTAAGGAAATGGAGGTTGAAGGGAGTAGAGAAAACGGAGTAAGCCCAGTCCGATTACTGGAATTCCTAGGATTATTTTACTTTCCGCCAGCCTTGTGAGGAAATTAGAAAGGATAATCGTCTAATTGCTGTGTCTTCAAGCGTTGTGAGGCCCTCGTTACTGCCTACAGAAATTAATATGGGCATGGCTCAGGCAGGCACTCTAACATCCTTTCTCTCTGTAATTTAGAGGCACCTTGTAGCACGCTATTACTGATGGTCGTAGCACGCTATTACTGATGGTCGTAGCACGCTATTACTGATGGTCGTAGCACGCTATTATTGATGGTCGTAGCACGCTATTACTGATGGTCGTAGCACGCTATTACTGATGGTCGTAGCACGCTATTACTGATGGTCGTAGCACGCTATTACTGATGGTCGTAGCACGCTATTACTGATGGTCGTAGCACGCTATTACTGATGGTCGTAGCACGCTATTACTGATGGTCGTAGCACGCTATTACTGATGGTCGTAGCACGCTATTACTGATGGTCGTAGCACGCTATTACTGATGGTCGTAGCACGCTATTACTAGTGGTCGTAGCACGCTATTACTAGTGGTCGTAGCACGCTATTACTAGTGGTCGTAGCACGTTATTACTAATGGTTGTAGCACACTATTACTAATGGTCGTAGCAAGGTATTACTAATGGGATACAGTACCGACAAGTTGGTGATTACGAAACATGTGTCACACTTGGGTATCGACCGAAGACGTCTGCTGCTCGGGTCAAAGTTTACAGCAGCAAAGGAAGTACCAGGATCACGAAGGTGGCTTTTCCCAGTGCGAGGCTCACCATTGCACTCCGGTGGTGCTGACCCCTGTGATTAACCCAAATGTGGTTAACTCGAGTGCGAAATTTTTGTTAGCGGGGGACTGCGTTCGCGATATTCCTTTATTTCTGGAGGCCTGGTCATGGACCGGGCCGGGGGGAATGGGTTGATCCCCGGAACACTCTCCAGTTAAGTGTTTCTTATTCATCAGAAGCCTGGAAGAAATATAGGATGCTAGTTGTCACAGGATGTTCTTCGCTACGATGTTCTTTGCTACGATGTTCTTCGCTACCACTGACATCTCCGCTTATGTACTGTGGTGAACTTAATATAAAAAATAATATAGGCTTTGCTTTTACTTATTGTAACTATGTAGAATTACGAATTGAGATTTCATCTTCATTTAGTTATTTAAAATATATTAAAACTGTTGCAACAATTGTTCATTATTGTGAAATAGAAGATCAAAACGATTTATCTCGTAGATTGATGCCAATTAACTAGTTTAATACAAGTTAAATCATGCATGCTAGTGGCTTATTTTGTGCCTAACATGTAAACTACATTACCTGTATTCTGCAAAAAAGAAACAAATTTATTATTATTATTGTTGATTTGCTTACAATGGTTTAAGCATTTATAGAGTTATGAATAATATTCATATATTAATATCTATAACTGTATAAACGCGCATTTTGCTAGCTGACTAGTAATAATAAAGGCCTAAATCTCACTAGTGCAGAATCCAGATTTAGCCTGATCAAATCCGTATGAGGAGAATCGGCACATCATTTGTATCTGGAGGTATTTAAACGTAATTATATTATTGTATTTCAGTTTATTGAAGTGTGTTCATGTTGTGAAGGAACGAGTTGAAATGTAAGAAACTAGTTTGTCTTAAGGTGTAATCGTAAAATTTTACCCATTATTAATAAGAGTTGAGAATTTTATGACCTTGGAAGCTGAGGTATGTGAATGGTAGTCTATGGTATTGCTACCCATCTTTGATAAAGACCACGCCAGTCTATGGTGTGGCTAGCTATCTTTAATAAGGACCACGCCAGTCTATGGTGTGGCTAGCTATCTTTAATAAGGACCACGCCAGTCTATGAGGTAAAGGGCCTTATAAGTCTATGGTGAAACTATTCACAACTATGATGACACAAAACCTAAATACATAACACTTTACTCACAGTGCCTAAATACTCATGCATAAAAAAACACACACTACCTAAATACCTAATTCCTAACACACAAGTACTTAAATTTACACAAAATTAACTAATCACAATATTAGATATCAAAACATAATATTAGAGACTATACCTAAACACATAACTGTATAAAATAGTATATTTAATTAGAGAGAAGTAATAAGCATCGTCCTGTGTCTCTGTCTAACCCATCAAGACCCCCTCTTCTGCCGCTCCATATAAAAGCTCTCACTCACACTGTAACCATAACCTTCATCTACTACCCCCTCCTCCCCACCACCAAAATATATCATCACATCATTGTCAGAATCTCCCTGTGAGAGATTTTCCTACAATTTGAGATCCATCTCACTAAGGATCACCTGGCCGCCTCCACACACCTGACAAGCCCCATGTGCTGACGACGCCTCGTACTAAGAAGAAAACTTATTGTTTGCGTGTGAAAGTTTTGATCTTTCGGAACAGTATGAGGCGTTTTCTGACACATTTTAAATTTTAGCTACAATGCAGACTGAAGAGAATTGATATTATAATGTGTATTTTTTCTGATTGAGGGTAATGGTAGTTTGGTGGTAACGAATGTAGAGTAGTCTTAGTATATAGTTTGTTAGGTTTAAAATTATGAACTACATGTGGGTTAATGACCCTCATGTGTTCGTAACTGCTAATTCATCCATGCATCAACATAAAATATTCTTCACTCCCAAGACTGTGTATATGCACTGAGAGATATACACCTCTCAACTTATATACACTGAGATTTATTAGTTGCACTGAGAGATATACATCTCTCAACTTATATACATTGAGAGTTATTAGTCTCATTCTGTATACTGTGCATCGAGAGATGTGTATCTCAGTAAATATAAAGTTAGTAAATGATTAACGAGAAATAACAGGGAAATAGATCAATACATAAATATTATTTCCATAATATAACGTCAAACACTGAAAACGTAGTTAATATACATAATACTCTAAATAAATACGAGTGATAATACAGAACGGATGGTGTTCGAACCCATGGCTGGTGAGTCCTAAAGCTCTCAGGCCAGTGTGCTAACCCCCAGACCAACCTGCAGGTGACATAAGTTCTGAGACAACATTTCGGTTTGTGTAGATCATTATTAAGTCACTTAAAAGTTGATCTGAAATGTGTGTCCTCTGAGCAATCTGTATTTAATAGAGGAAGCTGTATTTTTTCCTGAAGCAGATTTGCGATCACCAACAACCTGTTTAATCAGAAACCAGGTCGTTAAGACGAGGGATGGAACCACGAACACTCCATACGCTGAATGATACATACAAGTTTAGTGTTTCAGGTGATACAATCTAAAACAGTGTTGTATTTTGCTCTTAAGTTTATTGAGGGTTAGCGAGAAAGTTTTAGCGAGAGTGTTAGCGAGAGAGAGTGTTATCAAGTGTTAGCTAGTGTGTTAGCAAGTGTTAGCTAGTGTGTTAGCAAGTGTTACCTAGTGTGTTAGCAAGTGTTAGCTAGTGTATTAGCAAGTGTTAGCTAGTGTGCTAGCAAGTGTTAGCAGGTGTTTTAGCAAGTGTTAGCGAGATAGATACACAGAAAGATAGAGAGAGAGAGAGAGAGAGAGAGAGAGAGAGAGAGAGAGAGAGAGAGAGAAACCCATGTCTCTCCCATTCTCATCCTCTACAACACTGGGATATTCGACCGTAGGGGTTTTTCCCAGTGTAATCTGCAGTAAGTCAGGCCTGGCTCCAGGCTCGCCTACAATTCACAACCTCATCCCGTAAATTTTGGGAATTTTACGGGATACTCTTTTAAATAATTTACTTTCCGAGGTTCCTGTATCCTACATTGTCTTAGTTTGTATTTTAGTATTACTTCAATTATTTACTGACATGTATATTTATCTCAGCATAGGGATATATATATATATATATATATATATATATATATATATATATATATATATATATATATATATATATATATATATATATATATATATATATATATTGTGTGTGTGTGGGAATAGATTAACGCTGGTGAAGTGCTCCTGATCTAGGGATTTGGATCTGTGCTCCAGTTCCCTGAATTGAGCCTGAATGCTTTCTATCCCCCCACAAGCGCTGTGTTGAGGCAAACTTGGAGACAGAAACTTCATCAATGTTAAATGATGCATGGGTTTTAAACATTGCAACTAGAAGGTTGGAGGCGGTGGAGATGTCGTGTTTGAGGGCAATGTGTAGTGTGAATATTATGTTGGAAATTCGGTGCGTGAAGATTGGAAGATGTGGGGTTACCAAATGTTTATTTCCGATGTTTGAGGATAGTTATTTAGGTGACTTTGGCATATAGAGTGGATGGAGCAACACAGGATGTCTAGAAAGTTGTGTACACCCAAAGTGGAGGTTGGAAGGGTAGGGGTTGTCCAAGGGAGGGTATGATATGGGCTGTAAACATAGTTTGGAGCGATAGAAGCTTGAACATCCAACAGACTTATGTAAGCGCGTTGAATTGAGGTGAGCAAAGATAATTAGTTTTTATGATTTGGCGTACTGTTGGAGTATGAGCAAGGTAACGTTTATGAAGAAATTGAGGGAAACTGTTTATGCAGACTTGAGTCCTGGAGGTGAGAGGTACAGTGCCTGCACTCTGAAGGAGGGGTGAGAATGTTGTAGTTCAGAGGGATGTCTGCACTATGACGTCGCTTCTGGCAAGGAAGTGATTGAACGAGCGATAGAGAATGTGTTTCTTCTTTTGAGTCGCTCTACCTCGGAGACGGCCGGTATGTTAAATATAATGGCACACACACACACACACACACACACACACACACACACACACACACACACACACACACACACACACAATTAGGTGAGTACACACACACACACACACAATCTATGACTCGACTCCTGCAACCACAACTAGGTGAGTACAACTAGGTGAGTACACACATACACTCAAAATAAAACTTTTCCATCTGGCTTCAGACAGCTGAATCTGTCTGAAAAAAAATCACAAGTCGTTTGCAGCAAAATGTAAATGAATGTAACATTTACGTATTTACAGAAACATGTAAACACTGACAACAGCGGGAGTGTTGATGACAGACAACGTCAGTGGAGAAACAAAACTTGACTTAAAAGTTTTAAGCTTGATTTGATACCTTGTATTGCTTATCCTAGCCTGTATCTTGCCCTAGCTTGAATACCTTACCCTAGCCTGTATACCTTACCCTAGCCTGTATGCCTTACTCTAGCCTGTATACCTTACCCTAGCCTGTATACCTTACCCTAGCCTGTATACCTTACCCTAGCCTGTATACCTTACCCTAGCCTGTATACCTTACCCTAGCCTGTATACCTTACCCTAGCCTGAATACCTTACTCTAGCCTGTATACCTTACCCTAGCCTGTATACCTTATCTTAGACTTTATACCTTACCCTAGCCTGTATACCTTACCCTAGCCTGTATACCTTACCCTAGCCTGTATGCTTTACCCTACGGTTGAAGAGCTCTTGATCCCAGAAATTAGGAGTTGCACCTTACTTCCTGGAACCTGACTATCTCACATTCCTCCTCCTTCCACACGCGCTGTATGACTGATTCCATTTGGATTTAGCGCTTCCCCATAAACAAAATAATGATCGTTATCTATCCTGTTCACTTTACCAGTCCTGTATCTAATGTCTATCTTACATCCCTGTTCTTCATTACATATTTTTCAATGATCTATTTCATTATCTATTGTGGATCCCTGTTCTTGATGGACGTAAATTTTTCCTCACTTCGTATGACTTTTCCGGACTTGTACATATTTTTTGAAGTCATGATTAATGTTTCCAGTACTTGTACCAGGCGCGTTGAATATTTCTAGTACTTGTACCAGACGCGTTGAATATTTCTAGTACTTGTACTAGACGCGTTGAATATTTGTAGAAGATCTGATGTTTCCGGACGTGATTAATACGTGAAGATGTTCTGATTAACGTTGTTAAAAGTGATGGATAATGTTTCTTGAAATGTTGATGCCTGCACAGCAGGCTTCTTCAGTCGAATTCAGGGCATAATAACACTGGAGACAGTAGAAGTGGATAGGTAATGTTAAGGTGATCAGTTCCTTCTAGAGGTGGTACCTCCCTATATATTAATTATAGGAATTATATTATGTTATATATACGTATATTTAATTAAAAGATACAACAGGCAATTTGCTTTAATACAGGAGATAGCCATTTTGATATTTGCTAGACCAATCAAGAGTCGATCATGAAAGACAACTACCTATTACTGACCAATCACTGTGCAGGAAATCAATAAGCATTCTATCACGATTTGTTTGATGGAATAATCTTTTTTGTTAATTTTTTTTTTAAATTTGCCTTTTATCATCCCGATGGTGAGGCATTTTGTTGCAAGGTATTGTTTCGGCTACGTTTTATATACATATATATATATATATATATATATATATATATATATATATATATATATATATATATATATATATATATATATAAGATGGGGTCCACCTCTGGTACAAATTGTGGGACCCATAGCCTCGGAGAAGTGGATAAAAAGGCTTTAAGGAAGAAAATTTGGATTTCTTCCTGATGCCATTTGAATATTCCACTTCCCCTACCACCCCATCTTCTCTTTTTTTTTTTTACCAATAGGTATATTTTATTACATAATATGGTACAAAAGATTTAAGAGACACATTGTTGATATAAAGATGGCATATACAGTACACGAGGTGTGAGAGATACATGTCTAGTACATATTGTTACATGTTTGTCACTGATTATAATGCGAAAATCTCATCCAGCTCCTCCGAGCTGGGGCAAGTGCCCAGAATACAGCATGCATTACCCCTCTGAACAGCAGCGCTGAGTCGCTGGAACAGAAAACTAGCTGCCCTGGGATCCCTAGTTACCCTGTTGAGTCTTTTGCCCAGCTCCTTGAGGAACTTAGATGCACTCTTTCCCCATGAGCCAAGGGTCTCTGAGCCTATGGGAACAAACATATAATGATGGGCAAGTTCTCCATATTTTCTCGACTTCTGGGACTCCCTGAAGGTGGCAGCTGCCCCTCCTTCCTCCCTGGTGTATTGGAGATAGGTATCAGCCAAGGTAGATGCACATGTGTAGTCCCACACCACCTGCTTGCCGTCTGTCCAGGCTTGAAGGGTGATACCATCTGGACGCTTTTGGCTGCCATCAGATCTGCATAGTTGTGGTTCCCTTACTGCTGGGCATCCGGCTGTTGTGAGGCTCCTCTTGATAATGTTATTAACCTCTATATATTGTATCCTCCCAGCATACATAAGGGGGGTTACCAATAGACCCCTGGCTGTCTTCAAGAAGGCACTGGACAAGCACCTAAAGTCAGTACCTGACCAACCAGGCTGTGGTTCGTACGTCAGTTTGCGTGCGGCCAGCAGTAACAGCCTGGTTGATCAGACCCTGATCCACCACGAGGCCTGGTCTCATACCAAGCCGCGGGGGTGTTGACCCCCGAAACCCTCTCCAGGTAAACTCCAGGTATTTAAATACTCTTGGTAAATTAGCATTTTCTGGATCAAAATTGGGAAAATCTTATTTGTTGCCCAATTTATTCTTTTCTAATTTTGTGAACATAACTCTTGTAATGGAAATACTTGTAATTTAAGATATGGAAAACAATTTCCAATTTTGTATCAGTTGCTGCTGATCTTGATTAATGTGGGAATTACATCCTACCTGGAGACGTGGATTCCATTTCCTCAATACTCTTTGTTTTTTTCAATTTTTAAAACACACACACATATTTTCAAACATTGTCTCTACGTCCACAGCAGGACTCGAACCTGTTGCTCTGATACAGAGTTTGCAGGTTCGAGTCCGGCTGTGGACGTAGAGACAATGTAAATAATTTCGCCTGTTTGCGAATATTTAAGCAACACACACACACACACACAGACCGGGTCACAGACCTGTCACAGACCGGGCCGCGGGGGCGTTGACCCCCGGAACTCTCTCCAGGTATATATATACATGTTTACATAAGTTAATGTATTGCATTTTTAAACACAAATTGGAAAATTAATTGAACTGTATGAAAGTAGACATTTGTACTCTATAGTAGTAATATTTTGGTCACAGCATTGAGAACTTTTGGGTCCCTACTCAAAATGACATTAACCCACATTGCAATATTTGTTAATGGGGATTTACACCCTGGTAGCGGCGCAGTGTCTTTCTACGAGTTCGTCTCTGGTCATAGACCTGGCCTCAGGTCTATGACCAGATCTCAATCCTTAGAATTGTAGGTTAGGTTAGGTAAGGTTTGTTATTAAACAGGACAAGTGTTTCCTGACGCGGGTCTTAGTCATATGTTGACCCACAGTTGGAGCTTTTGGACATCTGACCGAGGCCTTCCACCGGTTCATCGGTCCACCCTTTTTACGGTTATTAGAAAGGTATTACAAGAGCAATAATAACTACGAAGCAAGATATAAATATCCCGCACTGAGGGGGCTATTATTCCTGACGACGTTTCGGTCCGACTTGGACCATTAACGAGTTACATAGAGAGAGGATAGTGAAACATACAGTGTATGTTACTATAACTTTGTATGATTGACCTACCATTTTAAATGTACAGGAGACAAATAGCAAAGGAAACCAGTTCTGCTAGCGTTCTAAACGGTTGACAGGACGAGGGTATTGACAGGGCGAGGGTGTTGACAGGACGAGGGTGTTGACAGGGTGAGTGTTGACAGGGCGAGGGTGTTGACAGGGCGAGGGTATTGACAGGGCAAGGGTATTGACAGGGCGAGTGTGTTAACAGGATTATGACAGAATGTTAAGGCGTCAATATTTCCTGGCATGCGAATGTTCACACTGTCAGTCACTTCCCTAACAATCCTCTCTGTAAACACATTCAATATTTACAGTGACGTCCCTTTCTCTTGCAAGTACCGTAATCCCCCGAGCCTCTCTTTATAAAACCTCCGAGCCTCTCTTTATAAATCTCCCGAGCTTCTCTTTATAAATCTCCCGACCATCTATTTATAAATCCCCCGAACCTCTCATAAATCTCCCGAGCCTGTCCTCATAATTTTCCCGAGCCTCTCCTGAAAAAACCTCTGACCTCTTCTCATAAATCCTCTGACCTCTCCTCGTAAATACCCTGACCTCTCTTCATAAATCCCCTGACATCTTCTCAAAAATCCCCTGACCTCTCCTCATAAATCCCGTGATCTATCCTCATAAATCCTCGAGCTTCTAATAAATCTCCCGAGCCTCTCATAAATTCCATGAGCCTTTTCTCATAAATTCTTCTGCTGGTTTAGCGCTTCCCCAGGACCACAATGAAAAATCTCGTAATTCATTCAAGGAGAGTACCTTGATGCTGGTGAAGTGTTCTTGATCCCAAAAGATGGAGCTACCTTCCTCTTCCGTGGAGCAAAATCAGTTACCTCCTATTCCCCAGGAGTAGTATGACCCTTACGTATTTAGTGCTTCCCATTAATGATGGTAATTAAAATGATAATAATAATAATAATTATAATAATTTCATAAAATTAATTCTGATCTTTCAACAACCTTAAAGACCACAACAATGTATTTACCTCATCGGCTAGGAAAATGATAGGATGGATAATGAGAACCTTCAAAACCAGGGACGCCAAGCCCATGATGACACTCTTCAAATCACTTGTTCTCTCTAGGCTGTACACTAACGGCCCCCTTCAAGGCTGGCGACATTGCAGACCTGGAGAGTGTACAAAGAACTTTCACAGCACACATAAGTACGATAAAACACCTAAATTACTGGGAACGGTTGAATGTCCTTGATCTGTATTCCCTGGAACGCAGGCGAGAGAGATACATGATAATATACTCTTGGAAGGTCCTGGAGGGATTGGTACCAAACCTTCACACGAAAATCACTTCCTATGAAAGCAAAAGACTCGGCAGGAGATGCAACATTCCCCCGATGAAAAGCAGGGGCGCCACGAGTACACTGAGAGACAACACCATAAGTGTCAGGGGCTCAAGACTGTTCAACTGCCTCCCATCATACATTAGGGGGATTACCAATTGACCCCTGGCTGTCTTCAAGAAGGCACTGAACAGGCACCTAAAGTCAGTACCTGACCAACCGGGCTGTGGTTAGTACGTCAGTTTGCGTGCGGCCGGCAGTAACAGCCTGGTTGATCAGACCCTGATCCACCATGAGGCCTGGTCTCAGACCGAGCCCCGGGGGCGTTGACCCACGAAATTCTCTCCAGGTAAACTCCAGGTAACCTTCTGACTGGTCAATAAAACTGAGTCACCAGCCACACTACTTCTATATCGTACTTTTTAAATACCTTTCATAAAACTGCAAATGAGGCAGACAGCTTCTTACCCTAATTTGCATATTGGTCATGTATGTACTTGACCCTCACATCCCCCTTTCCTTCTTAAATCGTCATTCTTCCTCTGTATACCTGGAGATACCTCATCTTGCCCATTTCTTTTGCTCTGCATTCTTCTCTCATTCCATCCCACTCTCCATTTGTTCCTTATTCTTTTAATCTGTCTCTTCATTATTAACTCTATCCTTCTGATGTTCCCTTCACTACCTATAGGCCCCTTCGTCCTACATTATTTTCCTTTGTGTTTGTTCTTCTGTATTCGTTCCTCTGTGTTCGTCTCTCTGTGTTCGTCTTTCAGAGATCGCAACTCTCCGGATCATTTCCTCTTCCACATTCTCCTATTCTGGTACTGTTTCTCGCGTCGACGGAAGACAAATCGATCGGGATCCTCCCTCCCTCTCCGGGACTCTTTCCCTCTCCCTCTTAGGGACTCTCCCTTTTTCTTAGGGGGTCACATACCCTCTCCGGGACCCCTCCTCCCTCTCCACGCACTCATCATCTATCATATGGTAAAGTCGCCAACTTTACCGTGTGTTCTTTAGTTCACTTCACCTCTTAGACTTATCAGATGCTGCTCGTCTATACCATTCTTATTTCCCCGTAGACAGAAGCTAGACCAGGAGTTCCCAACCTGGAGTACATGTACCTCCAGGGGTTCATTTGCACTTCTCAGTGGGTACATAAGTGTCTGAGAGTACAACTATGGTGTACAATGTTATGCAGTGCAATGTTGGTGTCATTTGTTAGCAGGGTTACCTGCGTAATTTTTTTCAGGTAAGGCGTACTAATATTTATCAACTTTATTACTTCTTACAGTGAGTTGTCATTTGTCGATGTTGTCAATAGTATAAATTTTTTAAATAATCTCTACACATACTGATTTCATAATAAAATAATCTAAAATTATTTTTATCAATTTTTGTTCCTTAATTTTTAGGGGTACATGGGAACCCGTCAGAATGCTTAAGGAAGAGAAACAGAAATGCAGGGGAACCATGAGCTAGACTCATGGTGATGTTGCTGGGGGATGGGAGATGGGGCTACGGTTAACAGTAATAATAATATATTTCGGCATGATATAGTGTTTGGCTGATAGTTAGTTGCACATGCAGAAAGCCCATAGTTATGGTAGGGTATACTTCTATAACCTTCACCACAATCCTACAACGTTATACCTCCCTCACCACCATTACTATAAGTGAATGCTGCTATATATCTCCCCACTACCATGGATGGGCATAGTGCTATACCCCCTCCCACTATTACTGTAGACATAGTGCTGTCAAATGTACATATTAATAATTTAAAAAAAAGACATATGACTGTGATTGATCCCAACATATTACAGAGATTGCAAGTAAAATAATGGGGCAATTTTGCCTCCATTTCGTTCGTGATAGTTGCAATTTGGACCATAATTGTTATGATTGGCAACACGAGAGGTGTTATAGTGAGTGTTGATGCTTGTTGCTAGCTCTCAACTCTCCACTGAAACACTGGACAAATAAATAGTGTGCTGATAAAACAAGAAACAAATGCATAACAATGACAACACAAGACTAATATACACACACTCTCTCTCTCACTTTCTCTCTATCCTCTCGTTATTCACGTTCTTTACTCGTGATATACAGAAGACCTACAGCTGTAATGAACCATGTTGTAGTTGACTGGCTTCAAACCTAACAAAGAAACCGACTGGCCTCAAAATATATTGGTTAAACAGTTAACTGTTAATATGGACTGTTAGTTATTGTCGAATATAATAAGTGCTTAATGAAGAACATTTTTTGGCTGGCAAGAAGACAAGCAACCTCCTCCATCAGATGAAAGTCTCCACCAACAGTAGAAAGCCTCCACCATCAGTGTTCCTCAGTTTTTACCCCTACGATACAGTACAGTATCACATGCTCTCACGACCTTCGTCTCGTGTCTAGTCTAAAATAATAATAATAATAATTTATATTTCCCCAAATACATGATATAACTTATACAGACCATAGCTGTTATTAGTGACATACTAGGCAGAGCATTTCCCGCAACTTGGATGCAACAGGATACGATCCACACCAGTCAGCTAACACCCAGATACCTACTTACTAAACAGGGACAACAAGTGTAAGGAAACACGCCCAGTGTTTCCACCCATGCCGGTGGTGGAACCACGGACACTCAACGTGTGGGTTGAGTGCGCTACCATCCGAGCTACGGGACGATGTAGTATCACAGATACAAACGTTTAACTTTTCTGTGAACTTAAAAATGATGGTAAAGTGTGATCATCAAAAAGAAAATAACTGGGAGGATTTGTTTCAGCAGTTGTTTAGGCTAGTGTGTTTTACAGCGCGATATGCTGTTATTTGCCAATAGAATTAGCTGATTTACTAAGATCTTATGCTGATAAATTAAACTCATTC